>WBNM01025878.1:206118-313343 GCA_013399055.1 Ramphastos sulfuratus | reverse complement strand
CCTCCCTCGACCTACTAACCATATCCTTCCTCCCAAGTCCTTCTCCCCTTTGATGCTCTCCAGCAGGTCAATCCCCAACCTATATTGATACATGGGGTTGCTCTTTCCCAAGTGCAGGACTCTACACTTGCCCCTGTTGAACTTCATTCAATTTTTCCCTGCCCAACTCTCCAGCCTGTCTAAGTCTCTCTGAATGGCAGCACAACTTTCTGGTGTGTTGGCCACTGCACCCAGCTAGACTCTATGATCTTAGAGGTCTTCTCCAACCAGAACAATTCTATGATTCTGTGATTCTATTTCTGTACAACTTCCTCAGTGGCTTTCTAGATCAGGCAACTCCAGCAACGGTAAAGCAACGAAACAGATTCCATAAATCCCACCTGTGCTTAAAATGTACCAGTTGGCAGCTTTGGAAGATTACCACAATTAGCATGACACTGCTAAAACGAAACCAGAATAAGAAAAAACCCCACTCAAAATCCCTAGAAGCAGAGAACCATCCCTCAAACCCTTAGCATTAAATCATTCTGCATGTCTTCCTTAGATCTGGAATGCTAAGAACAGTCCTCAGAACGAGGATGAGAACAAACAAGTGAGAACCACACAGACATTTAATTCCCACAGAGTCAATTAAATGTTAACAATAAACTACAGTATGACTTAATGCTAGACAAAAGGATTAAGGAATGAGGGAGGACTTATTTATAAACACACAAATGAAAACCTGGTTAAGAAGAAGTGGGGGAATTAATAAAAGATAAAAAGACTGATTTAAATATGGCTAAGAAAGGGAATTCCTTTATTAAATTTGTCTTCAAAAGTAAATTAAGAAAAGATGCCTGCGCTATCGGAGAGTGATGGTGAGCTTATAAAAATAGCTGCCACCGAAGAAGAGAAAAAGGGAGTATCTGGAAAATGCAGACATGTGCCAAACCACTCAATCTGTGCAATTAACCAAAGAAATCAAGTCTTGTTATTTGTGAAGAATTTCTCTTTTACAAGAGAAATTTAGCAAATTCCTTCAAAACACAAATCTAATACCTCGTTCTGGAAATTACTGAAACGGATGGATGCAATTAACTGCTATTCCTAGCAAAAGATGGGGGAGTGGGAAATAAAAAACAAGAAGGAAAATAAGTATCTGCTGCAGAGGGCAGCTTAGCAAGCTAGGAGATGTAGAGATTCGCAGAGAACACCCCTCCTGATGCACAGTTGGTTTGTTAGCACAAATTATTTATTTGATGAAAAGAAGAAAGGAAATGCCACATGAATTACAGCAGCATTTTCCAGAGCTGGTCCTGCAGTAGTCCTGCAGAAATTCAGAGCAGCCTCCATCCTCCCTACTTTAGAAGGGATTAGGATCTAGCACCTGCAAGACCAACTAAACCCACTTTTTTCCCCCTCGAAGGTAGACCCAAATCTTGCAGACAGCCAAAATGCCCTTCCCAAGACATAAACAGATTCACATCAATACATTTCAATGTATTTATACATTTAAAAACTGAATAAAAACTCACAAAACAAAGGAGTTGGAGGAAACTGCCAAGGTGCAACATGGATCTGTGCTGGATCTAAGCTGAACAGTTGATTTGTTAACAATCTGGAAGAGGAAAGAATATGGTTTATTCAGTTTCACCTACTAAGCACTGAAACGCAGGACAGCAAAAACAAACACATACAAAGAAAGTCTTTCTTTGATTGATTGGGATAAATTAAGAGAGCCACCTATCCTCTCTCAAAACATTAGCATCATGATGTTGACATGGTGGTCAATGTCTCTTATGTCCTAATGTGGGCATCAGGAAGAAGTTCTTTACCCTGAGGGTAGTGGAATGCTGCAACAGTGTGCCCAGGGAGGTGGCGGAGGTCCCATCCCTGAAGACAATTAAGGTCACGCTTGGTGGGGCTCTGAGCAACCTGATCTAGGTGCAGACAATCACAAAGGGGTTGGACTAGATGGGCTTCAGAGGTCCCTTCCAACTGAATGCATTCCATGATTCAAAGAAGAAATTGCCCTCTTTTCTCCATGAGACCCTCCCAAATGTGCGCGGTTTGAGATGGAAAAATTTTACAGACATTTTCTCTTTGGAAAAACTAAAAGTGATACTGAGAAGATGTCATCGAAACACAGCCATGCTCTACAGTGGAGATGTTGGGAATGCATCCATCCAAAAAGGGAGCTGGAAAGGCAGAGGGCAAGTAGCTGGAGATGAAATTGCAGGAGGATGAGGCAGCTAAAGAACAGTTTTGTTTCCGAGACAGAAAAACAGAATCACATCACAGGATGTTACAGCCTCCTCTCTTTCCAGATGTAATTAATCCATAAATGGAATAATGTATTCACTTCTGGACACCTCATTACCAGAAAGACATTGACAAATTGAACAGAGTACAAAGAAAACAACAAAAATGTTTAAGGGTTTGAAGGGAAAAAATTTCTAAGGAAAGATGAAAAAAAGGGGAACACATCCAGCTCTGAGCTGAGCAGGAGATAGGTATCGATACATGTTTGAAAGGTGTAAACATCAAGCTGTAAAACCAGCATGGGGGGCTATTACGGGGAAAAATGGAATGAAATTACTCAAAAAGAAAACTTAAGATGAAAATCTTCTTGCCCTATTAGGATGCACAGTTAAATCTCAAGGGATGTGGTAAACGTGCTAGTGCAAGAGAACCACAGCAGACGGGAAAAAATCCTTAATAGGTACAGCTTAGATAGCTGCACACCAGCCAGAAGTGGGGTGGGAAACTTGTAACAGCTAATGACTGCTTCTCCTCTGAATTAATGCATGGATACAAAATCCATCCATGGACTTTCATGTAAATACCTTACAAAGCTCTGGAACCATTATCAATACTGATCAACAGCTAAAGCGTGTGTGACCATGGGATGCAGCCATAGTCTTGACAGTGGTGCCCAGAGATTGGACAAGGGGCAGTGGGCACAAACTGGAGCCCAGGAGGTTCTACCTAAACATAAACAAAAGTTTTGCTGTAGTGAGGGTGTTGGAGCCCTGGCTGCCCACAAGTTGTGGAGTCTCCTTCTCTGGAGAGATTCCAAAGCCACCTGGACATTGTGATCCTTGGCAAGCTGCTAAGAGTGACCCTGCTTTAGCAGGGTGGGGTGGACTAGAGGATCTCTAGAGGTCCTCTCCAACCCCCAGCACGCTGGGATTCTGTGACTCAGTCCTGGACTCATTTGCTCTCCCCAAACTGTGGCAGGTCTCTCACAACAACAAACGCCGCAAAGGCAGCCAAAAGGAGAAAAAAAGCCATGTTAGACATGCATGAGGAGGTAAGGAAAGATGAGGCATTGCAGCCATTTATCACCATGTCTAACTGATGCTGCTTTAAATAACTGAAACTGCTCTTGCACCTCCCTGCCAGCACCACAAACCTGTCTCAAGCAAACACTGTCTTCAACTCAATCAGACTTTGCCCAAGGAGGTCCTGCTGGGTTGGATTAAGCTTTTGTATTGGAAAATGTTCAATATTAACATGTTGATCCTCTTATACTGAGCTGAGTTGGTCTGTACTGTTTGGTAAGTTAATGGCAGACTGAAAGAAGATAATTTTTAAAATTGCATTAAGCCAGGTGTAAGCCTTCAACATTTCTTAAGGAATGCTGGCGTTGAAGTCAGGCTGACACTTGGTAGCTGTGCCCCATCTTACAGGTTGTTATCTGAAGGACTAAGGCCCCTTGGTCTGGAGAACAGGCTTTGTGAGGAGCAGCTGAGGGAACTGGGGTTGTTTAATCTGGAGAAAATGAGGCTCAGGGGAGACCTTCTTGCTCTCTACAACTGCCTGAAAGCAGGTTGGAACCAGGACAGAGATACCAGTGTCACTTCTTCCAAATAACAAGTGACAGGACAAGAGGAAATGGCCTCGAGTTGTATCAGGGAAGGTTTAGCTTAGATGTTAGAAGAAACTTCTTCACTGAAAGGGTTTCTCAAACATCAGAATAGGCTCCCCAGGGAGGTGGTCAAATCCCCATCCCTGGAGGTGTTTAAAAGATTCAGAGATGCGGTGCTGAGGGACATGGTTTAGCACCAGACATGGTAGAGTTACAGAATGGTTGAACTCAATGATCTCAAAGGTCCTTTCCAACCAACATTCTGTTCCATGGAATTTTCATTAAAGAAGAGGCTTTCAGAGTAGTGAGCAGAAAAAAAACCCCAACAAATAAACCCTCCTCCAACAACAACAAAAACAGAAACAGAAATTTAAAAACCACCCAGAAAGACCCACACCAAGAAAGGCTACTGCAATTCTCCCCTCCAGCAGCAGCCCTCATCCAGGCACCAACTCTCCATCAGCACATCCCATAGCCAGGCTGTCCTTGGTGTGTGTTTCTGCAGTCAAGGGCAGTGATAACATGAGATATCTTTCTCCTTCCTAAAGGATGGCAGACACAACTTCCTCATCCAGTCTGTGAATCCGAGAACCAGAGTCCTGCACCGAGCTGAACTGCAGACAGCCATGGAGCTCGTGGTCCCCAAGCCCCAACCCACATCACAAAACACCCTTCTATTTTTTTTTCCTTTTCTTTTATCCCTAGGAACTTCCATGAAAGGTTAAACTGTAAAAGAAGAAAAATCTGCAAGCCAGGTCATCTAATGGCTCTCTCCTGACTATCCACACAAAGCAGTATTTAGAGCTTATTGATGTGCTTCAGCCTGGGTCAACTGCAGGATCTGCAGCCTGTCTCTGTCTCTCTCTCCCTCCAAACAGTCTGAGAACAAGAGCAAACCACTGCAGAGGCTGGCAGTGTGTGCTGCCCAGGCACTGCCTCATTACCATGACAAAGGGAGGTTTGAACATCCTTCAGCAAACGTGATGGCTCCCTTCTAGCATCCGAATTGAAAACCTGGCAACGAGTGTCTCCAGCTCCTGATGTCCTATTTACTCAGGCAGAGGAACAGGGTTAAATTCATTTTAGGTACTTCTGCAGTTTTCCACGGAATTGTCTTTTTATCTATAGGATTCCTCCCAGCCTCGCATCACTGCAATGGTCCCGGGTCCACCTTCAGCAGCTCGGATGCTGCAGTCCCTCTGGTACCTTGCAATAAGGACATGAACTTTTTAATCAATTCTCCCCTCCCAAAAACACCCCAAGGAGGGATGGCAAGTATGTACAATGTGAAAATGTCAGTGTTTGTTGCTTGGAGAGGCCAGATTTACAGCCTGAGCTAAACAGCTTGTTTCACACCTTCAAATTTAAGGGGAACAGCGTTCTCCTCTGGAAAAGGCGGCCCAGAAGTTGCAACAAAGCAGACACAGACATGTCAATCACCACAGCTGCAAGGCTGTGAAAGCTTCCTGCAGGAAAGCATTGAGTACCCAACAGAGAACAGCCAACTGAAAACCCAACCTTCCTACTCCCTGCAGCAGCCTGACTGGAGAGCTGCTCCCCAACACAGCCTGCAAAGAACAGCGCTGGAAACTCAATGCACACAGGAAAGAGAACAGGGCATTAAAATCCATAGGGTCACCGCATTGTTTAGGTTGGAAGAGACCTTTAAGACTGAGTCCATCCGTTAACCCAACATTGCCAAGACCATAATAAACTATGTCCCTTAGTACTACATCTACACAGCTTTGAAATCCCTGTAGGGATGGGGACTTCACCACTGCCCTGGGCAGCCTGGGCCAGGACTCCACAACCCTTTTGGGAAAGGAATTGTTTCTCATGTCCAACCTAAACCTCCACTGAGGATGTTTCCTGCTGTCCTATTGCTTGTTCCTTGGGAGAACAGATTGACTCCCACTCAGCTCCAACCTTCTTTCAGGGAGTTGTAGAGAGCCTCAAAGTCTTCCCTCAGCCTCCTCTTCTACAGGCTGAATGACCCCAGTCCCCACAGCTGCTCTTTACAAGACCTGTGCTCCAGACCCTTCCCAGCCTTGTTGCCCTTCTCTGTGCACTCTCCCGCAACTCAATGTCCTTTGTGAAGGGTCTAAAACTGATGCCAGGATTTGATATGTGGCCTCACCAATGTCCTGTAGAGGGGCACAATCTCTGTCCTGGTCCTGCTGGCCACACTATTGCTGATCCAAGCTGTTTGTCTTCCTGGCCACCTGGGCACACACTGGCTCATTTTTCAGCCAACTGTAGATGAATAGTCCCAGGTCCTTTTGCACCAGGCAGTCTCCAGCCAAGCCTGAAGCATTCATAGGGTTGTTCTGACCCAAGTGTAGGACCCAGCATTTGGCCTTGTTGAACCTCATCCCAGTGGCCCCAGCCCACCAATCCAGTACATCCAGACTCCTCTGCAGAGCCTCCTCTACCCTCAAGCAGATCAATATGCTCATCCAGCTTGGTGTCATCTGCAAGCTTACTGGGGGTGCCTCGATCTCCTTATCCAGACTCTTGATAAAGATATTAAAAAAAAGAAAATCCTTATGAGAAAGAACAGGATTTTGATAGCTTTGTTATGATGCTGTCTGCTAAACTGCAACTAAACCCAGCAAAATGCTACTGAAGTATCACCCAGAGACAGAGCCAGCAAAAAAGAGCGCTGTGCTGGGCAGGAAAAGCCAGGGAGCCTTTGGAGGGCACATTCCTCCACTAAAATCCTTCAGCTAACATGGATTTAATGCCGAGAGAAGAGCAGATCTGTATTACCTTTGCCGGGAAGGTAGCACCACAGGAGATGATCATGGTTAGGAGGTTGCTGTCCTGACCGCAAGAGGTTTGGCACGTTAGATGAGCCTGGTTAAATTTCATCCATCTCCACAGCCCACACTACGAGGTAAGTGATGCAATTAGCACTGCAGCTCCAGTCCTAAGGTCCAAGGAGCTTCCTTCAGTGGAGCTAATTTGGAAAAGTCCTCCACACAACACTTTCAGACCTCTAGATTTGTTAACAAGGTATCTTCACCAGATGGGATTTTAACAGTCTCGAGGAAAGCAAATAGAAACACATCTTCCTCTCTCTTTTCTGCAAAGTATTCTGTTCCACCTTGCCTTCTACCATGTGCATGTCAGCTTAAGTCTGACTGCAAAGACTCTGATTTCCTCCAGTGCTGCATCCGGAGTGAACTTCAAGGGTGATGTGAATCCAAAGCACATCCCATGCACAGCTCACAAACCAACTCCTCAGCACACTCCAGGGCTACGTCTGCTATTGACACTATAGCAGAGTCTTTCTCCTGCCACTGAGATGCCATCTCCTCACTCCAGAAGCATCTCTGCAGCAATGTCCAGCTCAGAAGGTCCCATGGCCTCTCTAGACAACCTGTTTCCTAATACTTCACCTCCACAGAACAACATCCATCCACAAAGGTTACACCTGAGATGTTACTGAGCTGAAAAAGTCATCTCACCCTTACAGATGATCTAGCTGCTTCTTGCCAGCATTATTTCAGGACACTACAAGACCTTCCACCTGTGTAAAGAAGGATTTTGCAGTAGGGTTTCTGTGACCAGAACTGGGTTCTCTGCTGCACCTTCGGCAAAGCTGACAGGCACCCCTCAGCGATGCTTTCACCCACTTGCTGTGAAGGGCGGGTACCTGCTTTTCACAGTCACACTGCGGGTGACACCATGTACACCCCCAGCAAGCCTTGTTTCCCAAGTCTGGCTTCTCACCCACAGACAGGCTCGTACCTCCATGTGAACACAATCCACATCCTGACAACAAGTCCAACAAGTCTAGCCCAGCTGCTAACAAGCCTCTTTCAGCTTTTATTTTCTTGGTTGGTTGTTTTTTTTTTTTGAGATACTCCACAGCACAATCAAGTTTCTCTGTGCAACTTGTAGGTGCTAGAAAACAAGATGTTGAAATAACTTCAATTCTAGTGAAAGAACATCCAACTGCATCCTCAGGGAAAGGAGAGAGGAGAGAAAACACACTGAAAAAGCAATGTGCTGGTTCCTGTATAAACCTCCTCTTACACTAGGGACAAAAGTGGAAAAAAAAACCCAAAACCAAACCAAAATCAACCAATCAACCAAAAAACCAAGAACCTTTGTTCAAGTTCAAACAGGAGTAAGGTGACTCCAGCCAGGAGTTTGGCTTTCCTGCTCAAGAAGATGGCCAGCAAAGTTCAAGAAGGACAAAGAACTACTGGAGAGAGTCCAGGACAGGGCCACTAAGATGTTGAAGGGACTGGAATATCTCTCATATGAGGAAAGGCTGAGAGAGTTGGGGCTGTTTCGACTGAAGAATATAAGGCTGGGGGGGATCTTACAAATACCAAATATCTAAGGGATGTGTGTCAGGAAGATGGGGCCAAACTCTTCTCACTGGTCCCCAGTATTAGGACAAGAGATAATGGGCATAAACTTGAACATAGGATGTTCCATATAAACATGAGAAAGAACTTCTTTACTTTGAGGGTGGCAGAGCTGCTCAGAGAGGTGGTGAACTCTCCTTCTCCGAAGGCTTCCAAGGCCCACGTGGGTATGTTCCTGTGTGGTCTGCTTTAGGTGATCCTGATTTGACAGGGGAGCTGGATTCGATGATCTCCAGGGGTGCCTTTCAACCCCTACCATTCTGTGATTCTGTGAAAGCCACAGAAGAGAAGCCCAAGGCTGAAGCAAAGCTGTGCACAGATGCTCTCCAGACAGAGCAATCCGCATGCAGCAGGAAGAGCGCGGAGCTCTGGGCTGTGATTCTGCAGCAACTTACGCCCAACATAACACAAGCTGCCACAGGAAGAGGCCCTTTCATTCGATCAAATCTTCCCAAAATAACTGAACATTTTCTTGTTGAGTCCTTAATATTATTTTTTTGCCCCCTCAATTTCTGATGGAGCTTCACCAGCTCCGTTTACACCAGCGCTTGCCACCCCATCGGGAAAAGACAGCAGGCACGGATTAATTTTTGCAGAAAGCTGCTTTCATGCCAATGCACTTGGCAATAGAGAAAAACCAGCAGAGCTGTCCCAAAAATGCAGTATTTATGAGTGGTGCTTTCTAAAATTGTTTTCACTATGGATACCAAGATGCACCACCTGATTCCCAACTACTCTCTTGTGCACATGTGTGGGAAGCAAGACAAGGGAAGTTCTCGCTCTCTACTCTCCCCTGGTGAGGCCACATCTGGAGTATTGTGTCCAGTTCTGGACTCCCCAGTTCAGGAAGGATGGGGACTTGCTGGAGAGAGCAGGGAAAAGGATACAAAGATGATTAGGGGACTAGAACACTTCTCTTACGAAGGATGAGAGAATTGGGGCTTTTGAGTCTGGAGAAGAGAAGACTGAGGGTGGTTCTCAGCAATTCTGATCAATGCTTAAAGGATGGGTGTCAGGAGGATGGGACCAGACTTCTTGCAGTGGTGCCCATGACAGGACAAGGGGTAATGGGCACAAACATGAAAATAAGAAGTTCCATCTATACATAAGGAATAATTTCTTTAACTTGACAGAGACCTGGCTGCCCAGAGAGGTGGTGGGGTTGCCATCTCTGGAGACATCCAAAACCCGCCTGGACATGTTACTGTGTGACCTTCTCTAGGTGAATCTGCCTTGGCAGGGGGATTGGACTCAATCTCCAGAAGTCACTTCCAATCCCTACCATTCTGTGATTCTGTTCCTATGACTATTCTTAAAGGTGACTTGGGCATCTATTTCACAGAACTCCTATCTCCAAGCAAAGCAGTTTCGAGCTGGACATGCAATTCCAGAAGTCACTGCAGAGAGTCTGCAAACGGAAAATGCACTTTTATACCTACAGAAAAAAAAATAAATAAACATTGCCTGCAGAAACAGAGAGATTCTCTCAGTGCAATTGTGATTCTAAGATTTAATTATCTCAGCACAGAACCGCAGGTATCAATGCTTCAGAGATAAAGAACAAACAAGGCAATTACTCCCAGAAGTCCTTCTTTTTCCCCTCTAACAATCACAAAGGTTACAAACATGCCAAGGTCAAAGAATGTGTAATAAAGAAATGTATTTCCAATTGGAATGCACAGAAACCTTGCACTGTAATGGTGGAAGAGTGGCAGTGTGAAGCTCCGCAGAGCTGACATTAATGCACAGCTAAAGATCATAAAGACTATCAGAGAACCGTGTTTGCAGTGACAAGGAATAAAATTAACAAGCATCTTTCCAACCAACTGCAACTCTTTAGCCCTACAATTTCCTGCTGAGCTGCACTGCATGCACCCAGTCCAGGAATCTGCCATCTATTAGACATATACGGTATGTGCTAGAGATGCCTCCAAGCTCTAAAATGTAACTCTGGATTTGAACTTCTCTGGGGTTTGGCCTTTCTAAAGTCAACAGAATGGATTAGAGAGCAGAGGAAAAAAGCCCTGTGTGGTAGCAGCCTCAGAAACTTCCAAAAGCAACACAGGATTGAGAGATGCTGTTCAGCTCCCTGCATTTCTTCCTCAATTCTTTGCATGATCAGAGGACACCTGATAGAATGTTTCTCTTTCTCAATTCTTCGCATTGTCCTACAACACCTCGTCAAGTGTCTGTGAACACCTACCCCACCAGCACAGACCGCAGCCACACACACCACAATGGGTGGAAGCATCAAACAGCAACTCAAACCCTCACTAGGTTTTTACATGGACAATGTGGGCAGGTTACTGTCATGACGACAATGCCAGATAAGGTACACACTTCATCATTTCAAATGTCCTGAAGCAAATAAAGATGTTGTTTATTGAAAAAAAAAACAAAAACCCAACCCAAACTGTCTATAGCTGTGCTGTGCTACAGCTTAAAATGAGATACTTTGGGCCCCTCAACACAAGAAAGACACCGATGTTCTTAAGCATGCCCAGAGAAGGACAACAAAGCTGGTGAAGGGTCTGGAGAACAGGTCTCATGAGGAGCTGCTGAAAGAACTGGGATTGTTCAGCATGAACAATATGAAGCTGAGGGGAGACCTTCTGGCTCTCTACAACTCCCTGAAAGGGGGTTGGAGCAAAGTGGGGATTGGTCTCTTCTTCCTAATTATCTATCAGGTGATAGAATGAGAGAAAATGGCCTGAAATTGTGCCAGGGGAGGTCTAGGTTGGAGATTAGAAAAGAATTTTTCACTGCAAGAGTGGTCAGGCATTGGAACAGGTTACCCACGGAGGTGGTGGAGTCACCATCCCTGAAGGTGTTTAAAAAACACGTGGACATGGCACTTGGGACATGGTTTAAAGGCCCTAAATTGAAGGTTGGACTTCATGATCTGGAAGGTCTCTTCCAAGCAAAATAATTCTATGTCTCCAGGCATCCCACTATTCAAGGTGTGGTCCCACTAGTACAGGGGCATGACCACTTCCCTGCTCCTGGAGCCTGCCATTATAGGCACTTCCCGAGTACTTTGGCTAGAGCTGCTCTGCTGGGCTGACTGCTTAGGGCTGGTCTTATGTAAATGACAGGAAATGGTGAGGGTGAGGTGGTTTTGATCCAGCTGTGTGCATCACAACTTGTCAATGACACATACAGAGTTTTTATGCTGCATTCTCAACTTTTCTTAAAATTGAAAAGTCTGAATTTCTTGTGAAAAAATCCCACTCATTGACTACTTTGTTTGGCAGGGAAGGCAAAAGGAATCAAGAGAGGATGTGGTATTTAGCTTGGGGGAAAAAGTACTGTCTGTGTTCCAAGTCATAATTTTACAAGAATAATATTGCAAATTAAAACCACACCAAATTAAGTAATCGTTGTAACTGTTGGAACTACTGCAGCCTGAGCCCCACAATCCCTCTAACCATCACCACATACTTTGGCTCTCTGCAGCTCACAGCATAATCCAGAATCCCAGCATGGTGGGTGGTGGAAGTGACCTCTGGAGATCTAGTCCATCATCCCTGATAAAGCAGGACCACCCAGAACAGGCTGACCAGCATCACAATGTTCAGGTGGGTTTGGAATCTCTCCAAAAAAGGAGACTCTACAACCTCTCTGGGCAGACTGCTCCAGGGATCCAGCACCCACACAGCAAAGAAGCTTCTCCTCATCTCCAGATAGGAACCTCCTGGGTTTGTGCCCATTGCTCCTTGTCCTGTCACTGGGTACCACTGAGAAGAGTCTGTCCCTATCCTCTTGCTCTCCCCTTGCTGAGCATTGGTCAGATCCCCTCTCAGCCTGCTCTTCTCCAAGCTAAACAGCCGCAGGTCTCTCAGCCTTTCCTCCTCAGAGAGATGCTCCAGGCCTCTCAGCATCTTTGCATCCTCCACTGGACTTTCTTCAGTAGTTCCCTGTCTCTCTTGAACTGGGCAGCCCAGAATTGCATCCAGTGCTCCAGATGTGAACATCCCACTGACAGACCTCTGCAAGGGTTTCTCAGCACACAATGAGCAAAGTCAAGCAAACAAACAGAAGTTTTTAGGAATTTGAAAGGGAGAAAATACTGTAGTAGCCCCTAGAGCACCGGAGGGATGCGTAAAGCTCAGCCCACACTCCACTAGTCTCTTTGTGATATTTTTTTGGTGCATACTACAATTCTACAACATGGACAGACTAACTATCAGTGGGCAGCAAGCCTCAACTAGAAGACCATGAGCCCTTTCTCAGTTGAGATCCACCCTTACTAGCAGAAGGAGTAAGTTATCACCTCTCCTAGGTATAGTCACGTTGCTGCCAGCTGTAGTTGTGTTCACATCAAAGTCCCACCAGACAGAGGACAAAACAAACCACAGGAGGCTGGATGAGGCAAGGAGGATGAGAAGGACTGAAAAGGACAAGAAAAGGTGAGGAAAAGATGGCAAAGGATGAGCTGTAGTAGTGAGCCATCAACTGCTCCAGACACAAATTAACCTGCTCCTGCCACACTGCCTGGGCACAATACAGTGGTGGGGAATCACAGCAGTGTTGTTGCAAAGTGACTCACTGTCATACCAGCGTCACCAGCACCACAGACCTCCGGGCAGAAGCCACCATCATTACCAGCAAAGTGCAAAGGTAACAACACGAAATGCACGTCTGGCTGGAGAGCTAGGAGATGAAGAGCAGAGCAGATCTCCACCTGAGCCAGACAGGCCCTGCTTCTTCATTTCCTGGGGAGATACTTACTGCTAACTGAGTCTCTCTTATTACAGTGACGGTTCTGTGCTTCTCCCCAGGGATCAGCTGCACGGAGCAAGTTCTTTCTCTCTGCAGCTGCTGTTAAATTGTGCTCACTGATCGATCCATGCCTGAAAAAAAACTTCAAGACACATGGGCTCCTGGCCAAGCCCTGCCACAAGGGAGGACCTTCCACATCCTGCCATAGAAAAGTTCCTTTGACACCCTCTTCCTACACCATAGGACAGCTCATGTAATCTGTGGACCAGAGAGAGATGGAGGAGGGGAGAAATGAGTGAAAACCCATTTTCCTCCTGAAATGCTTTGGTACAGAGATCACCTTCAGCATCGCCTTTGCCACACCAGACACACTCCATGAACCACAAGTCTACACCAATTCTCTGCTTCTTATTTCTGTCCTTACCAAGAAGCGAACAGAGGACAGCAAGGTTTAGGATGTTGGCTTTCCGAGTTCAGGTTACTAAGGCCATTTTTAACTTGCATGAGCCAGCAGACATCACCATTCCCTTTCTCAGGCCATTCTGAAACATTGCCAAGAGAAAAGAACATTCGCTGATGAGAAGGTTCACTGTGTGAGCCATGTTTGCTCTAGACTGCGACTTTGGCTCCAGAACAGCAGGAGAAGGCCACAGCAGCCCAAAGCAGTTGAGGAAGCATTGCCTTTCAGTAGTTTTCCCGAGCAAAGAGCAAATGTCCTGAACAAGCTTGGAGAAGTGGACCTGAGTAAACTTCATGAGGTTCAAACAAGGCCTGATGCAAGGCCTGACACTGGAGTCAGGGCAGTCCTTATCAGTCCAGGCTGGGGATGAAGGGCTGGAGAGAAGCCCTGAGGAGGAGAACTTAGGGATGATGGTGGGTGAAAAGCTGGAGATGAGCTGGCACTGTGCACTCCCAGCCCAGAGACAGCCATGTCCTGGGCTGATACCCAGCAGCATGGACAGCAAGTGGAGGGAGGGGATCCTATGCCTGTGCTGTGTTTCCCTGAGACCCCACCTGCAGTGCTGGGGACAGCTCTGGAGTCCTCAGCACAGCAGAGACAGGGACCTGTTGGAGCAGTGCCACAGGAGGCCATAGCAATGATGGGAGAGGACTGGGAGTCCTCTGCTGTAAGGCCAGGCTGACAAAGTTGGGATTGCTCAGCATGGGGAAGAGAAGGCTTCAGGGACACCTTCTGGTGGCCTTTCAGCACTTAAAGAAGCCAATCAGAAAGCTGGGGACAGACTTCTGAGCAGGGCCTGTTGTGACAGGATAAGGTGATGGTTTGAACCAAAAGAGGAAGATTCGAACTGGAGAAAAGGAAGAAATTGTTTACACTGTCAGGGTGGTGGGAGCCTGGCCCAGGTTGCCCCAAGAGGTGGGAGATGTCCCAATCCTGGAACCATTCTTGTTCAGGTTTTTTGCATCTGAGCAACCTGCTCTCGTTGCAGCTGCTCCTGCTGACTGCAGAAGGGTTGGCCTAAATGACCTTTAAAGGTCCCTACCCACCCAAACCATTCCAGGACTCTGATGATGCATAGAAACTCTGTATCGGTTTACAGCTCAAAGGGATTTCATCCTAGGATAAAGCCTCCTACTGACTCACAGACTGCTCCACAGGTCCTGCAGACAGGCACAGTTTTCATATATTGACACAAAAAAGGAGTCCCTGACAGAACAATCACTCCATTCCTGTGGGGTCCTTTACAACCCCAGTTCAAAAAGGTCCTTTTACAACCCCAGTTCCAGGTGCACAGTGGTCTCTCCAGCCCCTGCACAAACCAGCAGCATTTCCACCTGCTTCTACAACCCCCAAAGTAGAACAGGGGCAAATTCTCCTGTGCCTCAAACCTCCTCTCTTTAGCCAAATGCCACCCAGATACAGAGCTGACCTGATGTTTCCAGGACTGACTGAATGTATGGGTTTATTTTTGTTTTCCGGAGGGATTCCAAGCCTGCCCAGAGCCCCCTGCAGCACAGACACAAAGGAGGGAGGAGGACCACAGCTTCTCCAAAGAGAATGGAGTTCCTGAGGTCTGGAATCATGCTGAGCAAAGGTCACAACATGACTGCAGTGGTTGTTGACCAGGGGAGAACAGTTATGGCACTGGAAATATTTGGGCAACAAATGGATTTGCTAATTCATTTTTATGCTGCATGAAAATGTAATCTGGGTGCCCAAGAAGGGAAAAAACCAAAAAAAAAACAGAAGAGGCCTAATTATTTATACAGGCATTTTAATCAAACAATGAAGAGCACACGGCAACCTTCTATGTCAATTAATAAAGCTGGCTTCTGCAAAACAAAAGAGTTACACCATGTGCCCTCATTATCTAACCCAGCCTGGAGATGCTTTGGCAGTTTTTTTCTCTTCACCCCAACCCCCTGATTTGCTCTATCCCCACCGCATTCTGGCAGTTTTTTTCTCCTCACCCCAACCCTCTGATTTGCTCTATCCCCACTTCATTCTGGCAGTTTTTTTCTCCTCACCCCCACCCCCTGATTTGCTCTATCCCCACCGCATTGTGGCAGTTTTTTTCTCCTCACCCCCACCCCCTGATTTGCTCTATCCCCACCGCATTGTGGCAGTTTTTTTCTCCTCACCCCAACCCCCGGATTTGCTCTATCCCCACTGCATTCCGGAGCTGAGGACACTGCTAGCCCCACTCCCTGTTTCCCAGTTCATCCCCGTGCCGCACATATCCCCATGTTCTGGTGGTAGGAGTGGTCAGAANAGCAGCGACCCCAAGGAAACACCGGAAAACGGGGGGCCCGGGGGGGGGTGGGTGAGGGAGTGATGAGAGCTGGGGGCGGGGGGGGTTGGGGGGGGGGGGGGGGAGGACGACACAGAGAGGAAGTGTGTGTGTGTGTGTGTTTCTCCCTCTCTCTGCGCAGGAGGCAGCTGCTCCCACTTCAGCTCAGCATATTTCACGAGATGAGCAGAAAATAGGAGCTATTAGATGTTTGCATTAGATTCTGGGGAGCCACCTCGGTGTTTTGCATGAACAAAGCAGGCTTGACAACGTGTTTCTTCGCGTCTTACCTTGGGCTTCACTTGATCAAACATCATTCACAGCCGGAACATATGTGACCAAACTGGCTAATGATGAGCTGTCACCTCACTCTGACGAATCAGCCACACGTGCCTTCTGAAGGCAGATCTATCAAAAGAAGCCCCAGTGCCTTGCAGCTTCATGCACATCCACGGCTCTGCTCAGAAGAGCTGCTGCAGCAGAGCAGAGGAACCAACAGCAGCACCACACAAGCAGCCCAACCATTAAGTGTATTTTGTCCCCAGTTCCACAGGGTTTGGGGCACAGGGGCTGCTGCTGTTTTAAGCAGCAACAACAAAAGGCAAGTTATAAATTGTCAGAACCCCTCAGAGGTGCTACCACGAGTTAATGACCATTTTATGGATCAATTATTTTGCCAGCGAACAAACCCTGAAACTACTGCAGGGCTTCCTGTGGGGCTCAGCAACACGTGGCTTGATGGGGGGCACTCACAAAAGCGAGGCCACTAAACCAGAACAGAATCCTGCACTGGCACCATTCTGCCCTTTGAAAAGGGTGAGAGAATCTCTCCCCCATTTTCAACTTGTGCCGCTCACTCCAAGAAGGACAGTGAGGGGCTGGAACATGCCCAGAGAAGAGCAACGAAGCTGGTGAAGCATCTGGAGGACAGGTCTGGGGAGGAGCAGCTGAGGAATCTGGGCTTGTTCATGCTGGAGAAAAGGAGGCTCAAGGGTGACCTTCTCACTCTCTACAAATCCCTGAAAGCAGGCTGAAGCCAGGTGGGGTTGGTCTCCCAAGGAACAAGCAACAGAACAAGAGGAAATGGCTTCAAAATGTGCAAGGGGAGGTTTAGGTTGGACACATGAACAATTTCTTTCCTGAAAGAATGCTTAAGGCCTGGAATAGGCTGCCCAGGGCAGTGGTGGGGTCCCTATCCCTGTAGGGATTAAAAAGCCATGTAAAGGTGGTGCTAAGGGACATGGACAGGTGCTGATCTGACAGTGCTGAGTTAACAGCTGGACTCGATCATCTTAAGAGTCTCTTCCAACCAAAATGCTTCTATGATTCCAAGTGAGCACAAACCACACCTAAGAACTCAGAAATGTCTCAATTCAAGGCATTCGCGAAGCACCTTTCCCCGCTCCCTGCAGCTCATGGTGGGGAAGATGCATCTACGGTGAGGTTCCCAGAAGGGATGAGATGTCAGTCAATGAGATACAAATCTGACAAAATGGAGCAAGGAAGACATCCCAGCAGAGGGCACAAGACAGGGCTTGGTTTCCCATCACGACCAGTAACATGTTAGCATCTTCAGGCTAATGTAGCCTACCACAAGTAACACTGGCAAGGAAGAAGCAACTTCACAAGGGCGCTATCAACATCAAAGGAAGACAGGTCAATCTCTTGGATGCTGATCTAGTACATTAAGAAGACTGTGACCAGCAGGTTGAGGGAGGTTCTCCTCCCATGTGCTCTGCCCTAATGAGGCCACACCCATAGTTCTGGGTCCAGTTCTGGGCTCCCCAGTTCAAGAGAGACTGGAGAGAATGTAGCGGAGGCTACAAAGATGCTGAGCAGCCTGGAGCATCTCTGTAAAGAGGAAAGGCTGAGAGACCTGAGGCTGCTTAAGCCTGGAGAAAAGCAGCCTGAGAGGGGATCTATCAATGCTCAGCAAGAGCTTAAGGGCAGGGAGTAAGAGGACAGGGCTAGGCTCATCAGTGCTGCCCAGTGACAGGACAAGGAGCAACAGGTATAAACTGGAACCTAGGATGTTCCATCTGAAGAGAAGGATAAACTTCTTTGGTATGATGCTGGAGCCCTGGAAGAGGCTGCACAGAGAAGTTGTGGAGTTTTCTTATCTGGAGAGATTCCAAACCCACCTGGACATTGTGATCCAGTGCAAACTGCTGTGGGTGCCCCTGCTTTATCAAGGAGGTTGGACTGGATGATTTCCAGAGGTCCCTTCCAACCCCCACCATGCTGGGATTCTGTAATTTAAATGTGTAAGAAAAGCTGATTTTTGAAATTCACACCAATGCCATCAGATCCTACTGGAGTTCAATTATTCTTTGTCATGTTTAAAAAAAACATCAGTTAGCAAGCTATCCAAATCTCAGAACCAATGCTTATGTTTAGTCAGAGAAAGTGTTCAGAAATGTAGTTGTCAGCTCCTGTTGCATAATAGACCCTGTTTGAAAGGAAAGCAAGTTGCACACTCAGTGCCTGCAATTACAAATTCCCAATATGAGTCATGTTTTGGGTTCGACCGCACGGAGGTGCCTTGTGCTATAAATCTGAGTTGCCAAAGTTTAAACAATAGAGTTCCCAATGACACTTACACTGACAGCAACAGCCAGACACCAAGAGAACACTTGACAGAGGCTAGGAAACAGAAAACATCCACTTCCCCCTCTTTTTTTGACATTGCAATTCCAGTAAGAAATGGAAAATGTTTAGCTCTAAACCATTCCTAATGGGAAATGCTTCGTCCTAAATCCAAATCTGGGTGCGCAACACAGGTCTGTGCAGGTGGCACCACCTGAATCCCCACATCCTCTCCGCGCTGAGATGCTCAGCTGCCACCAAAGAGAAGCGAGACATTAAAATCGAAGATGACAGCGATGAGTATTGGGTCCATTCTGCTACTCAGGGAGTTCACTGAAACACAGAATGGTAGGGGTTGGAAGGGACCTCTGAAGGTCATCGAGTCCAACTCCCCTGCCAGAGCAAGATCACCTAAGGCTGATCACACAGGAACATGTTCCCTTTCTCCAGGAACTGAGACTCCACTGCCTCTCTGGGCAGCCTGTTTCAGTGCTCCTCATGTTTAGATGGAACTTCCTATGTTCAAGTTTAAGCCCCTTCCCTCTTATTCTGTCACTAGGGACCACTGAGAAGAGTCTGGCCTCATCTTCCTGGCACTCACCCCTCAAATACTTCACAGATTGCACTGGGTTGGAAGGGACCCTCAACGGTCATCTTGTCCAATCCCCATGCCGTCAGCAGGGACACCTCCCATTAGATCAGGCTGCCCAGGCCCACATCAAGTCTGACCTTGGATGTCTCCAGGGGTGGGATGTCAACCACATCGCTGGACAGCCTTTTCCAGTATTTTACCACTCTCATTGTGAAAAACTTCCAACCTAAAACCACCCTGCTCCAGTTTCAAATCATTGCCTCTCATCCTATCACCACAGGCCCTTCTAAACAGTCCCTCCCCAGCCTTCCTTCAGTATCCCCGAGATACTGAAATGTAGTTATATTTGTAAGCGCTAGTAAGATCCTCCCTCAGTCTCCTCTTCTCCAAGCTAAACAGCTCCAGGTCTCTCAGCCTTCCCTCACATGAGAGATGTTCCAGTCTCCTCAGCATCTTAGCAGCCCTGCACTGGACTCTCTCCAGTAGTTTTGTCCTTTTTGAGCTAGAGTGCCCAGAACTGGACAAAGCACTCCAAGTGAGGACCCAGTGTGCCAATTTGCAGTCATCTATGTATGAAGCTCAGTGTCAACAGCAAGAATAACCCTTACTTCTTCCTTTCCATCTATCCTTTCTTCGTCCTTTCTATCCCCTTGAAGTCATTTTCAGGAGCACAGGACACAACCACTGAACACCACCAACCTTAGCTAGAGAAATATTAACAGCACATAATCACTGCTGGATTGTACAGCCTGACACTGAGCTCCTCTCCTGCTATAGGCCCTGTAATGATCTCTCTATTAGTTACATTTATTAGTGGCCTTTAACAAGTTCTGTATTGTTTCACTTGAGCAATAAAATAAATCATTTTTATTGCAGTTCCCTGCCTCTTTAGGAAGACACAGCATAATGACAAATAAAATCTACCTACTGAACAACAAGACCTTAGCTGTGACATTGTGAGCAGTGAAATAACACTTGGGAGAATAGATGTATTCCAGAACCAAATATCCCCAGGGAGCTTAGATGTTAAGAGCAACAAGCACTTGCAATTTTGGATACACATATCTGAAATGTCCTTCTAGGCTCCACCACAAATTTCACAGCTTAGAAAAAAGAACTAAAAAAACAAAACAAAAGGGAAAAAAACCACAAAACCAAACAAAAAAAAATCTCTGCAACAACCCAAAATAAAACCAAACCAAACCAAAACAACAACACACAAGATAACCTCAAACCCCCAAAACAACAACTGCCTTACATGTTAACCAGAAATGTTATTCAGAGAGGAATGATGCTCCAAACAGGGCTGCTTTCTCAGCTAGCAGCATGACTTCTCCTCTTTGTGATTTACTGATACTTAAAAACAAGTAGGTTAATGAAGCAACAATACACTGACTGCGGAGCGCTGATTAATATAAACTTCAGAGCAGAGTGATCCATGAGGCAATTCAGCAATGGCCAAGCACTTTGCCTGGGTATATTACAAACAACAAAGAGATTACAACAGTATTTATTTAATAGTGGTAACTAAATAAAATAATTCCTGAGAAATAATTGCCTGCATCTCCACTCTTAAGTCGACCAAGAACTGTAAAGGATCTGGTTTACAGTGTTCTACTTTTCACTCTGTGTTTTGGTCTCAGCCTGCTTCAGTATTTTTACTCTTAGCTTTTTAACAGTTTCATTTAGAAGAAGCCAGGCTTACTGAATTCATCACAGTTATCCACCAGGAATCTAAACGAGCTCCTGACACTCAGTTTCTCTGCCTCAGTTTCCTTTTAACTGATTCATAGAATGGTTTGGGTTGGAAGGGACCTTAAAGATCATCTAGTTCCAACCTCCTGCCATGGACAGGGACACCTTCCACTAGACCAGGTTGCTCAAGGACTCATCTGACCTGGCCTTGAACACCTCCAGGGAAAGGGAATCCACAACCTCCCTGGGCAACCTGTTCCAGTGTTCCACCACCCTTACTGTAAAGAATTTCTTCTTAATATCCAGTCTAAATCACCCCACCTCAAGCTTCAATCCATTGCCCCTCATCCTATCACTACAAGCCCTAGTAAAACGTCTCCCTCTAGCTTTCTTGTAGCCCACTTCAGGTACTGGAAGGCCACTACAAGGTCTTCCCAGAGCCCTCTTCTCCAGGCTGAACAGTCCCAATGTTCTCAGCCTGAACTCACAGGGAAGGTGCTCTAAACTCTCTGATCACCCTTGTGGTCTTCTCCAGATCCACTCCAGCAGTTCCATGTCAAAGGCAACTCTCCCGGGATAGGGATTAACAAAAAAAAAATGCTTTGGAAGAGTTCTGAATGCTTAAAAACTATGTCATTTCACTTTCTGTTAGGAGGCACAACAGCATCCTTCCAATATCTCAAAGGGCTTTTTAGGGGGCAGCAATGACTCAGGAAGACACTGGAATGAGATATCCACAGCCAAGAGCGGTATAGGGTCAAGGCACAGATGTGGTGCTGAGGCATATGGTTTAGCACCAGACTTTGTAGAGTTAGAGAATGGTTGGACTGGATGATCTTAAAGGTCTTTTTCAACTGGAATGATTCTATGCTTTTGGCTGTCTTCAGTAGCTCATAAGTGCACTCAGTCCAGGCATTACTGCCCACAGCTGCATCTCAGCACCTGATGCCATTCCCTCTTAGAGAAAATACGGTGCTGGAGAAGGGAAAGCTGTCAGCTCCTGTTGTCACCTTGAAAAACTAAGACATCTGTATGCACCCAGGCACTGTGGTCCTTCCACTTAACTAGGCTGGCCCAGAGAGATTGTGAAGTTTCCTTTTCTAGAGACTTTCAAAACCTCCCTGAATGTGGGCAACCTGGTCTAGGTGCCCCTGCTTTAGCAATGGGGATCAATTAGATGATCTCCAAAGATCCCTTCCGACTCCTACCATTATGTGAACCACAAGATACTGCAGCAGTAGTTGCATGTTCGCTTTTTCATAGCAAAAATCAGCAAAGGCACAATTTCTTATTTGTAGGTCAGTATTCAGTATTTCTGTCACCTAAAAATGAAGGCTCCCCGAGTCACACACAGAAAAAAGAAAAAACAAAAAAAGAGAGACAGAATTGAAAGGGAGGGGCCTTAAGCAGGGTTAGCAAGACCACACAAGGTCATTTTTTGACCAGCTTTTCCCTCTCTGACAACAGCACAGCCAAGTGCAAAAGGGATCTGAGTGGCATGAGGGCATTTCAGCAGTCAATGATACACTCCTGGAGGTCTCAACCCAGTTCTCAATGAACAAATGGTTGTATAAAAATAGCCATTACCTAAGACGACCATTTTCATTCCAGGACAAAAGAACATCAGGCTGGAAATTGTAGAATTAATCCCCTGAGACTGCAACCCACCACAACATCCTGCGCTTAATTTGTAGTGGGAAAAAAAATTTTAAAAGATAGCAAAAAAATCACATAGTGATGACCAAGAACAAAGGACACGTAAGAAGAATTAATTTCAATGTAACTAACACTGAAACACAAGGCACACTGCACTCTCTAATGAGTGTTTGTCACCATGTAAGACCAAGTGCAAGGCTCTGCACCTGAGTCTGGGCAGTCCATGGTATCGATCCAGGCTGGGGATGAAGGGCTGGAGAGAAGCCCTGAGGAGGAGAACTTGGGGATGACGGTGGGTGAAAAGCTGGAGATGAGCTGGCACTGTGCACTCCCAGCCCAGAGACAGCCATGTCCTGGGCTGATACCCAGCAGTGTGGGCAGCAAGTGGAGGGAGGGGATCCTATGCCTGTGCTGTGTTCCCCTGAGACCCCACCTGCAGTGCTGGGGACAGCTCTGGAGTCCTCAGCACAGCAGGGACCTGTTGGAGCAGGGCCACAGGAGGCCATAGCAATGATGGGAGAGGACTGGGAGTCCTCTGCTGTAAGGCCAGGCTGACAAAGTTGGGATTGCTCAGCATGGGGAAGAGAAGGCTTCAAGGACACCTTCTGGTGGCCTTTCAGCACTTAAAGAAGCCAATCAGAAAGCTGGGGACAGACTTCTGAGCAGGGCTATTGTGACAGGACAAGGGGTGATGGTTTAGAACTAAAAGAGGAAGATTCAGACTTGAGAGAAGGAAGAGATTTTGGACACTGAATGTAGTGAGACCCTGTCCTAGGTTCCCCAGAGAGGTGGTAGATGCCCCATCTCTGGAACCATCCCATATCGGGTTGTTTGTGTCTCTGAGCAACCTGCTTTATTTGCAATGTCCCTGCTGGCTGCAGAAATGTTGCCTTCCACCTAGCCTGCCACATCTCTTTCTCCCCACTACATCTTGCCAAATTTATGACAACAAAAATGCGTTCTTTCAAATCTGGAGGAGGGGGCTGCAGTGGGACAGAAACAAAGGCTGCAATTCAATCTTCACAAAGGCCCAGAAGGATGGAATGGCCACCAGTACATGCAGAGCATTTAATTTTGACTGATATTATTAGAAGTAGTAGATCAGCACTGGGTTAGCATCAAAGGCAACAGCTCATTTGTAGTGACTAACCAGGGCAATCAGGGATAACTGTTTTAATGAAGCAAAGAATTCCGCAGCTTCAGCTGAATTCTCAGATCCCCAAAAGAGCCAAGGTGTAGAAGGAAGAGTAAACGATGATCATAATGACAGAAACAGCTTTTTTTCTCGTGGCTGCTGCACTCAAAACCTCATGAAAGATGCTCCCAAGCAAAGCTGGTATCAAGGCATTGTCCCCTCATGCCCAGCTCCACTGCACAGCCACATCCACCCTATTTTTTGACAGATCTTCCCTTCCTCCAGTGCCACCAACCACAACAGCAACCTGTGGCAGATGAAGTATTAAGAGAAAAAAAAATATAAAAATAATGATAATGAAAAACAATCAGTGAACCTATTTTTGAAGGTTCACAGAGAACCTTTTAGGTATGGCCTAAATGCCAGGGTCCCTGCAAATGCTGGTCTGCAGGTGGCAGCTGCATTCTGCTGTCACTGGGCTCTGTTAAAGACATATCAGCAGTCTCCTGTGCTCCCTGGGTATTCCTGAAGTATTTAGGGAGATGCTAGCAAAGGTTATCCCTGGAAGTTTACTTCTGAACAAATACTGATAGCAAGGAAAAGCAAGCAGCTGTTGAGTGACTAACTTGAATGCACCTGAACAGGATTTTGGAGCAGTCAAAGAAGAAAAAGTCCCTGGGGGATTTCTCTAGATGTTATGTTCTGCATGGTACATATTCATTAAAAGCACAGTCACTGGTGTAGGTATGTGCTAACACAATGTTACTTTAGCACACAGGAACATCTCTAAAGGCCTCTTGGGTGTCCCCCCGACTGCCCAAGGTAATGACATAGCCCTGGCCGAGCAGAACTGCCCTTACCAAAGCTTTCAGGATATCTTTGAGACAAATATTTTTACAAGTGTTTGGCTGCTTCTCCCCAGTTTTCATAAATAGATGCCTGATGTGTCTCTTAAGGAGGTCTCTCAGCTAGAAGAAGCAGCAGCAATCCATTTGGTTCTCATTGTCCAACTGGAAGGAGTATTTTGGAATGGAGAACACATGTAGTTCTCAACACTCAAAGAGTGACTGCTAAAAGCAGCGAGGAAATAGAGACAGAAGAAATGACAGATATGCATTTTGACTCAAAGTACTAGGAAACATTGTGTTCAGCCAAGTTGCAGAAGAAGTATCTGCTGCATGAACATGGCTGTCTGAAGCCCTTAAGACAGAGCCCATAGTGCTCAGCAACCTCTCAGAGAAATACATCTGGAGGAGAGCAGATGCCTCCTCACACAGCAAGTCACAGCCATGACAGGTCACACTGCAGGGCAAATACTGATGTCAGATCCAGACCACACGTACATCTACAGCCAGCTGGCCACTGGGCTTCTCCTAGCACAGATGCTGGCACAACCCACCCTAACCAACTGGGCTGCACATCACTGCTTGTCCTACCATGAGATTACAGATATGCATCAGGACCTGATGTGAAGTATCTCAGGAAGCAAGTGTTGAACATAAAGGTCCTGAGAATTTGCTGGTTCTGATTTCAGAGAGGAAAGTGGTCATCTGGCCAGGAAGTTCAGTAAAGTCACTGGTGTCATCCATCTGGACTGCCCATGGTCTTCATGATACCACTTTATGCCCACAGATGGCAAATAGCACTTTAGCACCATATCCAAGTACATGTTTTTCTCCTTCACTGCCAATGCATCGTGACCCCTCAGGAACTTCAGCTGAGAAGATGAATATCACCAGCCCCACCACAGAGCCTTGCTTAAAGTACTCAGCCTTGATTTGTGTCTGCATCTTACTAAGCCCAGTTTCTGACACTGGAATCCTGATTCACTATTATAACTTTTAGAACTACAGCCAAAGACTGTCATGTTGCTGGTCATTTGGCAAAGCAGAAAACAAGGTCACAGATCCAATAAAAGAGGTTTTTAAAAGAACGAAAATAATTTTTTTTTTTTTTTTTTTNNTTTTTTTTTTTTTTTTTTTTTTATAAAATCCACACAAGAGCTCTGGGCTACTGCAGAGCAGTGGGGGAAAGCACACAGTAAATCACACAGTAAATCACCCATTGGACTGTTGGGCAAGGGCCAGCCTTCACTGAGAACCTGGCTGGAGACAGCATTTTCTCAGGTTCCACATAATGGGCTGCTTGAATTTGCTTTTCAACTACCCAGAGGTCTGACATCAGCCTTTGCTGCAAAATTGTCACACACACACAACGGTGCCCTAGTACCTGGTGTGATGCAGCTGCTCATGAACATTGCAAGGTTCACATTCAGCAGAGCCCCAAGGATCTAGTTTTATTGACAGGAGATCCTGCTACAAGTAAATTCTAAGTAAAAAAAAGACCTGGATATATTTAGAATCAATAAATTAAAGGAGTAAAATCTTTCATTAGATGTGCAATACCCCACTTCTTTTTTTCTGTCTCCCTATCCCATTTCTTTCTACCCCTTTCATTCACCAGTTGCTCCTCTCGACTGAGGATTCTCACTCAGGATGTGTGCACCCTCCATATGTCCATCACTACATCTTGCATATCTACAGGTACTCTTGAAGGGGAACAGATGCTCAGTGTTTGTCTGCATGGCTTCAGATATTGTTCTGGGACATCAAAACTAGAGCCCTGTACAATCTTAGCTTGTAAATACCCTCAAGGAGCAAAGAGATAAAGGATAGTAGTTAGAAAAGAGGCAGCCAGTCACCCTGCTCACACACAACCTAGATCTGATCTACATGTCACTAGTATGTAAAATCCATCCAAGAGCAAGCAAGACCTGTCTCCACATGACTTTTTTAGCACCTACACGATTTTCCAAATGTGATCTGCAGAGAGTGTACTCTAGAGAGAAACTGAGGCAGCAGGCTCAGCCATTCAGCTATTTAATCTCCATCTGTGTTTAGCCTGTTTCTCTGCTCCTCTGTGACTCACCAGAAAATACAAGTAGAGGAAACTGCTCACAGATTAAGCTCAAAAGTAAACAAGGGAAAAAAAAAAAAAAAAAAAAAAAGAGAGAGAGAGATGACTTCATGCTGTGGAGGCTGGGCAAGTCCAGTAATGCTGCACACCAGTGGCTCCCAAAATTCACCCTGGAAGCATTTCTTACCCCTCCTCAGTGAGAAAAAGCTCAGGGAACAGAGTGGGCTGGAAGCAGTGGTTAGAGAGAGGACTATACTGGTCTGTTAATGTAACCCCAGTATTTTTATGTGGAGCTTCCAGGCACAAAATGTCCTTAGAATAAATGGTCTCATAATTGGTTAAAAAAGGCAGAGAGGGTCAATTTATGCCAGGGTATCATTAAGCTTTTGGCCACCTGAGTACTCAATTCCAGCACTAATTCTTTTCCCTCCACAGTCAAATCCTGCTATTGACTCCCACCTACATAACATCAGGCAGATGGGAAACACTCAGCATAATTCTCCACTCTCCTCCCTCCCCGTGTCTCTCCAAAACCTGATTTGATTTCCTATGCACCAAGACAAAAATCATATTAAACTGCAGAGAAAAAGCCAGCCCAAACCAGCCACACTACACGCAGGATTTGCATCTGATCCCAAATTTCCTTCACACCCAGCACATACGTTTGGCAGATTTCTACCGTGGCAGGACTTTCATCCCTCCCTCCACACAGCCACTACTTGTCTTGTGGTGTGAGATTGAAGTAGACAAGTGTGAAAGAATCATATAGGGCTCAACATCATTAGGCTCATCCTGAAAGCACAAGAGTTGACAGGTCTGAGGAAGCAACTTCCGATTTTTCCCCTGGGGCTCAGATTTGGGGGTTTGGAGGCTGGGGAGAAAGGAAGAGCTCTAGAAGAAGCAAGCCAGTGAGGCTGGGTGTTTGTCCTTTCCTTTGTAATCTTGGGGCAGTCGTGAGGCTACCCAGGGCATCAAACATTATGAAGAATTAAATAACTATGAAAGCCTCGAGTTCAACGTAAACCCAAACTGCGAAAACACAATGAAAGTTCAGCCTGTTAGAAATAATGTGCTGGGCAAAACATTAACACATTTGCACTCCGAAGTTGTGAAAGAGTCAGAATCATCCTGCTTAAAATGTATCAGTCAGACAAGATCTGATTTCAGGGCAGAGCATCCTGCAGATACATAAAAGAAAGCACTTGAAATAGGCGTCATAACACAAACATCCATTTATTTTCTGCCAAGTAAGATCAATGTCCTCTTCTCCACAACATAAAGCTCCCTGCAAAATGCTGGAGTTCAACTTGCTCATAGGAAAAAAAAAAAAAAGAGGTCATGAAATCAAGTGCCTCAAAATGTTTCACTTATTAAACTGGCTCAGTTGCACACTTTAGGGCATTTGTCCTTAATTCAGACTGTTGTGTTTGTACAAAATAAAAATAAAACACTCTCACCTTCGAGGCTAGCAGAGCAGCTTTTCCTGAAAGGTCAACCAGACCTTTCCTGACCAAATCAACTGCAAAGTCAAGACTTTACCCAGTGGTTTAAAGCTTGTGCCATTATCTATGTGACAACTACCTTGCAAATCAGTACAGGTAAACCTCATCTTCCTCAGTGGCTCGTGGAAGGATAATTGGCATCTCTGAAATGAGAGCCGTAGCTTAAAGTAATAACTAAAGGGATTTGTGTTTTAAATTTTTTTTTTTTTTTAATATGTGGAAATAAGTGTGAAGTGCTGAAGATCAAGTCAAGCACATTCCCTGCAGCTATGGCCATCAAACAGGCAGACAGCTATGCTTTGTACCAGCTGTAACTTTTCAGTGGCCTTTTAGCTTAGCCTTGTTCTGAAAACTCTGCAATAATTCAATCTGCAAAGCACAGAGGCTTGGATGAGAGAGAAAAAAGGTCACTGATATATAACCAAATTAAAGTGGTAGGTAAACACACCAACACGATCTATCAGCACCACCCTCCCAAAGTGCATTTTTCAGCTGAGAAGACAGGCAGTCTCCTCTGTGGTAGGGTTAGGTGCTAGCTAGGAGAAGTTTCTGCATTCTCAGACACATCCATCATTTGAAGTTGTCAGATTAAAAGAACAACTGAAATTCAGTAGTGCTCTGCTTCCCCCTGCCTCCTCTTTCCACCAGTGCTGAGGGCAGGATACTGAGGGGAAGAAACGTTTAGCAGCAGACTTGGCAGTGTTAGGTTTACACTTGGACTCGATCTTGAGGGTCTTTTCCAACCTAAATGATTCTCTGATTCTTTGCTGCCCAGCCCTTAGACTGTCCTGGGAGGCCCTGAAGTCATCTTACCTGGAGTTTTCAGATTGCTCAGGACAGAAGTCATCCCATAAACAGAAAATTGCCTGCATGGTTCTGCACAACCACATTTTCACATTGAAACCAAGGCAGAATACTGCACAAATACAGCTAACAGCTAAACTCTTGTTCAGGTTAGCAGCCACAGTAACTCCTGTGATTTTTACCATGAGTTCTGTAGTATTCACCTCAATACTTCTGCTCATAGATTCCTTAGGCTGTATTAACAAAATGCCTTTCCTTCCCGCCCCCCCCCCCCNNNNCCCCCCCCCCCCCCCGCCCAGCTACACTTCCAACTCTTGTAGCTACTAATAAAAGATTGGAAAAGCAACCAAGGTACATCCCAAGGGCTCAGAAACTAGGTGAGAAATAAAAAGCCAACTCAGTTAATGGTATAAGAAGTATCACCTGATTTTGGGGAGGCTACATCATGATTTTTTAAATAAACACACCTGGCATACTGGTTACACTGGGAATACAGACTCAACGGTTTCCAGCCCAGTGTCAGCTTTCTAGATAATCCCCAAACAATGACTGTAACAGAATACACAGTTCCAGATCATCGTTATGCCTGGGGTATTAAACAGCACTGATGAATAAAAGGTCGAATGAATATTTCAAGGGGCTGCAGGCAGAAAGAGAAATAGAGGGGGATGAGAACTGGGCAACTCCCAGCCTGTGTGGTTCCAAGGCACAAAGCACACTACCTTTCAAAAGACACAACCAGACATGATTTGTGGCATTCCCTGTTATGACTCTCCCAGGAGAAGTATTTAGGCTGCTTGGTTTCCAGAGGATGGACGTTCAGCTCTTCTGAAATCCTTCCTCCCCATCACACGTGGGTACTCAAACACTGACACTCCTATAATCTGTTTTTATCTTTCTATGTCTCAGTTACTTAGCTGCAACATGGGAAAGTTTCACAGAATCCCATCATGTTAGGGGTTGGAAGGGACATCTGGAGATCATCCAGTCCAACCCCCAATAAAGGAAAGGCACCACCCAGAGGTGCCCAGGTGGGTTTGGAATCTCTCCAGAGAAGGAAATTCCACCATCTCTCTGGGCAGCCTGCTCCCTGCAGGGATCCACCACCCTCAAACCAAAGGAGTTTCTCCTTTTGTTCAGAAGGAACCTCCTGAGTTCTAGTCTGTCCCCACTGCCCCTTGTTCTGTCACTGTGAACCACTAAAGAGTTTGGCTCCGTCCTCTGGCTCCCACCTTTTACCTATTGATCAGCACTGAGAAGGTCCCCTCTCAGGCTGCTCTTCTCCAGGCTTAACAGCCCCAGTCTTTCAGCCTTTCCTCTTCACAGAGATGGTCCAGGCCCCTCAGCATCTCTGTAAGCTCAATTAGACTCTCCCCAGCAGCTCACTGTCTCTCTTCAACTATCATTTCATAGTTCCCAAGGTTGCTGGGAGGGGCTGATTAATCAGCATCCACACTGTTCCTTGAAAAGAAAACAAGTGAAGTCTCCTCTTTGTCACGTACTGATCTCTGGTGCACCCCAAAACTGATTGAACAAGTCCTGCTTGTTAAAGAGGAAACCAGACAGGAAGAAACTCTTCTTGCTGTGAAGGTGCTTGCCAGAAAACTCAACTGCTAATATCTCTGTGCAGCACAGGAAGCCTCTCCCCGAACCTTTCATGTGTCTCTCCACACGTCAAGCTCCCTTTCTTCTTCCTTTTATCTTCAGATTTTGATAATTCTCACTAAAAGCAAGGTGGTCGTTCCTGCAAAATTACCATAACATCTCTTGATGGACTTCTAAGATCTCTCTTGCTTGTTACACACCACTTTGGATCTATTTTGCCAAGAAGCGAGACATTGTTTATTCTTGTATTAGGAAGACAAAGTGTTTCCCACTTAAGGGCTTCATCTCTCCAGCAGAAAACGAGTGGCATCACTGGAGGGAAGGGGAGCCAGAGGCAACTGCATTTCAATACCATTGATTAGTGGTATCACCAGCGGACGGAGATTTAATGCCCAGCCCGGTGTAAATTGGATTCCAGTCTGCTGTCCCTGTGTAAAAGGGGGTCTCACATCATGGATTAAACGCAGGTCAAGGTTGCACAATGAACCCACTGGCTCATTCACAATCAGCTTTGTGTACTCATTAGAAAAGGGAGCTAATCACCCCAGTTTGTGCTGGCTTCAGAGCTGCCAGTACAAAAGGCTGTGACCTCCCACTTTGAGTCAAAGACAAAATATCCCACTTTCTCCCATGTCTCTAATTTTCTGCCACCCAAATTCAACCTCCTGATGGGCCCACAATAAAAATTAGCTATGGTCAGCAAGATTCAGCTGCCCCTCAACTCACTATTATGTTGCTTAATATAGGGGGTGCATTAGGAAAATTAAACATCTGTCCAGTAAGGATTCTACCCATGACCTAGTTCTGTCCCAGTGTGTGGCTTGCTTGTAAATGCATCAGGAGCATGTGCAGTACAGCCGAGCACAGAAGTGTCCTAAGCAACCTCACAGGTAATCAAAAAGATCTTCTGCATTTCAGGTGGCACATCAAAATGTGTTTCTGTGCTTGTTGAGAAAGCACGGGAGTTAAACCAAGAGATACATGGAGTAGAAAGACAGGAAACTGCTGGCAACCAAAGCTTTTGAAGCAGATAATGAAGTTGAGTAGCCACATGGTTTTATTCCCCCAACCACCATCCCTTTGGTCCTGCAGCTAGCTGCTCAAACCCAAGAACTGCTCCAAGACTGGACACCAGCCTACACGCTCAGCCCTCACATGCTACACATGCCTCTGAAGCTACAGGCTCTCAGCAGATGCTTGCCAAGGATTCGTGGCACATTGCAGATTCAGGATAATGTGCACCTCCATGATCACATGTCCTTCACCTCTCTTCATATTTCCCCAGCAAAATGACATCTGCTCAAACCCTTAAAAACTGGGTGGGTTTCAGCTGAAATGACAGGGATGTCATTCCTGGGGTGGCAGTCCTCCAGCATGCTGCCTGGTGGGATCTCGCCATGTCCACTGTTCTCCATGGACCCCTGGCACACTTTTGGCCACCATGTTTCTCCAAGGAGACCTATATCCCTGACCCTTCCATTCAGCATCTTGAAATAGCTCTCTGCCATTGCTGCAAAATGTAGTATCAGCAACGTGGCTGTGTATTTTTAGCACAACAAACATTTTGTCCTTTTTTGAGATGAATTCATTGTCCCGTTTCCTTTTCCTCCTCTGTTCCTCACCACCACCTTGCCGAGACTTCCCAGCCCATCCAAGTATGAGCTCACTAAAACTCCCAGACCTCAGAATCTCACCAATCAGCTCATGAAAAATTTCATGGACATTTCTGGGGCCCAAAGCATCTCTTTGGCCAGAAGCAGCTCATCCAGCAGCCCACACATGCACACGCATACAGTACCTGGCACGCCATGATGCCAACTGTCAGCACAGAGACACCTCTGACCACTTTCACAGAACCACAGAATCTTAGAGATTAGAAGGGACCTCCAGAGATCGAGTCCAACTCCCTCGTCCAAAAGCAGGGTCCCCTAGGGTAGTTTGCACAATAATGCATCCAGGCAGGTTTTGAAAGTCTCCAGAGAAGGAGACTCCACAACCTCTCTAGGCAGCCTGTTCCACTGTTCCACCACTCTCACTGTAAAGAAGTTTATCCTCACATTGAGGTGAAACCTTCTACGTTCAAGTTTGTATCCACTGTTCCTTGCCTTATTACTGTGCACCACAGAAAAGAGATTGGCCTCATCACTTGACACCCACCCCTCAGATATTTATAGACATATACTGCAGTAAACCCAAAAGCATTACTTTAACATGGAAGTGTCTCAGAACTGGCCCTGGTTTATGCACATGTCACAGAGACCAGACCCCAAATGCAAAACATAATAATGGAATGAGAGAATGGTTTAAGTGGGAAGGGACCTTTAAAGGCCATCTAGTCCAACACCTCTATAGTCAGCAGGAGTATCTTCAACTACAGCATGTAGCTGAGCACCCCAAACAACCTGACCTAGAATGGTTTTAGGCATGGAGCATCTACCACCCCTCTAGGCAACTGGGGCAAATATTTCAGCATCCTCAGAATAAAAAAAAATCTGCCTGAGATCTAGTCTAAAATCTCCCTCTTTTAGTTGAAAACTGCTTTAGCTTAAGAAGTTTTAGAAAGGTTTACATCTTTTCGGTGGTCAGACCTTGCATTATGTTAAACTATCCTTTGGCTGGAATATAACCCTTGCTTTCCAAGTTCTCTTTTGCTGTAGAAAGCCCTGGGCCAAAGGAAAACTTCCAGCATTCATCCCTTTTCATATTAAGATGACGAAGTTTGAAATCCCAAGCATTGTGAGAAGACTGAGCCAATTAACACAACACACAGTTATGATGGATAATCACCTTTGCAAAGAGTGAAGAGGACGCAAGTCCTTCTACTCTTGCAAAGTAAACAAAGCCATGTGGGCCCCACTCAACACTCTAAGATAACTGCAACATCTCTGCAAGGAAGGACCAACATCAGGGCACACAACAGAGCAGCCACAAAAGCATCATAAGGACAAATGAACGGTTAAGCCACTTACCCCTCTTTGTAACCCCCTCCAAGCAAGTGTATAATCATGAGTAGACACAATCCAGAATGACATTGTGTCTGCCCTCCTGTTTCCTTCCCAGCCCGGGGCAGCGGGACACATCACTCATGTCCCATGGAGAGGAAAGCAGGTCAAGGCAATGACACAAGTGCAGAGGAAAAGGTCAGGATGGTAATTTTTATATTACCTTTTTTTTTGTTTTTTAAGATACATTTATTTCTTCATGCATTGGATGAACTCAGTGGACCTTCAAGAAGCAAAAACTCTGAGAGAGAACAGACCAAAAATGTGCTGAAGGACCACTCTTGTCTATAGGGACAAAATTTCTCTGTCCACGGAGGCCTTTGTCAGGCAAATAAAATCTTCTGTCAGCAGCTGCACATGAAATCTCTGTTGCTGGAGGATAAAATCTGATTGTGTGTACAACTGAGAAGATGTTATCCCTCCACTACCTATTGGTGCATAATGTGGTGGGTGAAAACAGTTTAACCTAAAATCTCATTCTCCTTTCTTTTTAAAAAAAAAAAAAAAAAGAAAGAAAGAAAGAAAGAGAAGATGTTGGTCTATGGCACCAACTACAGTCCAGATTTCCCTCTCTGCCAGTCTGTAGGTAAATAGTGAGTGTTTCATTAAATTATAATCTGTTACAGAATCGCAGAATCCCAGCATAGTCAGGGTTGGAAAGAACATCTGGAGATCATCTTGTCCAACACCCCTGCTAAAGCACAGTCACCCACAGAAGGTTGCCCGGGATCACAATGTCCAGATGGGTTTGGAATCTCTCCGGAGAAGGAGACTCCCCAACACCTCTCTGAGAAGCCTGCTCCGGCATCCTCACATCAAAGAAGCTTCTCCTCATGTTCAGATGAAATCTCTCCTGTTCCAGTTTTTGCCCATTGCCCCTTGTTCTATTGATGGATACCACTGAAAAGAGTCTGGTCTCATCCTCTTAATCCCTGCCCTGTTGGCAGTAAGAAGGCAGAGTACTCCACATGCTTTTCGGTGAAACAAATCAATATTTTTTTTTGATACATGAGAAAAAGGCAAACCCAAATGACACACACAAGTCACAAAAGCAGTAAAATCACCTCCTGAGATTTCAGACTGAACAATCTCCCAACACTTACTGAAAAAAAACGTTCTCTTGTTTGTTTGTTTTTGTTTTGTTGAAGTTGCAACATACTGAGCAGTTTTAAGTTGCTGTGTCATTTAATAATATTCACTGATTCATTGTCCCAGGAAGTCACTGCTTAGCAGGTTGATATTTCATTGTCCTGATGTCCTCACGGCATACCAAAGCACTTCAAAAATTCCCCCTAGCCTTCCCACAGCCTGACCAGCACCCTGCAACAAGCACAGGAATCTCTCTGCCTTTCCCTCAATGTATTCACAATATTCTCCCACCAAGATGATCATACTCAATCTGCACTTATTTTCCAGATCATCAACTGGGCTTCTGCACGCCTTACAACCTGGTCTTTGGCATTCTCAGCAAGAGCAGCATTAGGTCCAATGATCGTTATCTCCATGACTTCAATTTTCCTCTCAGCCTCTTGCAATCTTAAACCAATGCTTTCCAGCTTCTTATCCACTGCAGCATGAATAGCATCTCGCTTTTCTATAATGTCTGCCAACCACTTAGCAAGCCCAGCACTGCTTGATAAGCCAAATCCATGCCTCCTGACAGCACGAGGCTGAGAGCAGTCAAGCCTGACCCACCCAGCTAGAAGGAAGCTTGAAAGTGAAATATCAGGTCCTCAGCACGTCCAAGTCTGACTCATTTTTTTCCCCCAACAGTTATTACTGCTGACAACAAACAGTAACTAACATCCCATTCCCAGGATCACTCCTAGAAGTTGCCCTCCTTTGCAATATATCAACCAACCTTAAAGGTCCACACAGGTTTATCACAACTGAGCCAGATAAATAAGCTTTTCACTTCTTAATACTGGACTTCACACACCAGGTGTTACATCCCAGTTCCAGAGGTAATAATGGGAAGGCAAATCAATGAAGACAAGTGCAGAATTGGTTGTTCAGATCTACAAGAGAATCCCAGCATGGTAGGAGTTGGAAGGAACCTCTGGAGATTATCTTGTCCAACCCACAGGGGCACCAACAGCAGGATGGGCTGCACAGGATCACAATATCCAGGTGGGTTTGGAATATCTCTAGAGAAGGATAACCCATGACCTCTCTGGGTAGTCTACTCCAGGGCTCCAGCACCCTCACATAATCACAGAATGTCAGAGGCTAGAAGAGCCCTTGAAAGATCATCCAGTTCATCCCCTCTGCCAGAGCAGGATCACCTACACCTCACAACAACACTTTTCCTTATGTTAGGTGGAACCTCCTAGGTTCCAGTTTGTGCCCATTGCCCTTTGTCCTGTCTCTGGTCATCACTCACAAGAGCCCAGGCCCACCCTTTATACTGTCACCCTTTAGCTCTTACTGAGCACTGATCAGATTCCCTCTCAGGCTGCTCTTCTCCAGGCTAAACAGTCCCAGGTCTTTCAGCCTTTCCTCCTCACAAAATAGTCTCTACAGGACTCTCTCCAGTAGCTCCCTGTCTGTCTCAAACTGAGGAGCCCAGAACTGAAGACATGAGAAGCACCTGATGCTGCAATGCCACTTCCTGGCATGTGTTTAGCTGCTGAGAGCCCCAATACTTTGGTTCCTTCCCTGCAACTCCAGCCACATTAACTCAAGATACACGGGCAAGGAACTTCCTATCTCTTTGTGAGCTAGGAAAAAAAAAAAAAGCTTCCTAAGTGTAAAAGTCACACATCATCTCTCTTACAGTAATACACTCATTGATTTCCCTTTTACAGACTAATTTTGATCCTCAAAATTAGGGTTTGGAAGCAGCATGGTTCCCACTACACCTCCCCCCACGGATCACCACCACTCCCAAAAACAAAGCTGGTCTCTTCTTACTGATTTCAACCTACTCTCCTGTCTGAGGAATCAGTTGTGGGCTAAGGAAAGAAATGCTCTAAAATAAAGGTGTTTGGGCTCAACGTGAGGCAGGCAGAGAAGGAGGGGGGAGGCTGGAAAAGTCATTATCTGTATTAAAAACTCAACATATAATGGACTGAGATCTATTTCTCCCATCAACTGAAGAATACCAGCAGCACTGATCTGTATACACTCTAGAAAACTAATAACTGAAGGTCTCGAATGGAATATCTGATGCATCATCCCCTAGTCAGCTCTGAACTGCATCCTCTTTCACCAGGAAACAAAACAGAGTTGTGTGGGAAACAAATGGGTGGAGGAAGAGCAGGAAAGGTTACGAAGAAAGCTACCTGTAGCTTTTTCTTCTTGCTCCCCGACAGGGCCACCAGCAGCTCCTAACTCACCCTTCTTCTCCCACATGCCTTGTATGTGCAGAGGTTTGTGTTTGGATTTGAAAGTGAGAACTTGGATTGCTGGGGAGAAAGGAACAAGGTAGGATGGTGGTACTCCTCAAGAGCCACTTCTGGAGATAGGAACAAAGGCTGCAATGAGTGGGGGACATGAGGATGAAGTAACTTCAGACTGCTATAAATTACTGCTTCATAGCATACGTCCACAACAGGCAAGTGCTTGTCACAAGAAACCAGAATCCAACAGCTTGATTTCTGCTGTTCTTTTTTCCCCCCTTTCTTTAAGAGCTACATAATTGTTCTGGCCAGTAGTAGCAGAGCCACTACTGCTCCCACTATCCTCAAAGGGAGCAAAATCAGCTTTGGCATTTGTAATTATGAATGCTAAAGCTGAAGCTATCAAGTGTCATGTTAACGGAATAGGGGGCATGGTCCTGGGCAGTGCTGGCTGCTCCAAGCCTCACTCAGCACAATGGTTGAGCATCTATTAATTGTTTTTAATACACCTAAATTCATTCTGCCCCTGTCTAAAGGATGAACTCAAGTCACATGGCTGGACTCCAGCAGAGAAGAGAGGTCTGCTGAGGGCAAGGGGAAAAACCTTCCCCCACGAAGAAGTCACCTCACACCAGCTGAGAGCATCAGGCAAGGGGGAAGCTTCACTGGCCACAGCTGGAGGCAGAGGATGTCCTATCATGCACCTAACCCTGCATCCTCCTCCATATCTGCTCTGCATTCAGGTGGGCATGTGACAGAGAAGGAAATCAGGGTCAGACAGAACCAATTAGGCTCCAAGAGTCCAATCATGAATTGTACCCTTAAGGGCTCCAAAGCATTTGTTGCTAGAGCTAGTGGATGTCTCATCCTATTTACATAATATATGACCCCATTTTGTGTTCATCCAGTATTTAATTACAGCCCATTGAATACAAAAATGACTCAAAATATTCTCAGCACTGATAATTAATGCTTTCATTGTGTTTTTTGGTGGGATTGGGTTTTTTTCCCCACCTGTAAAGTTTAAATATTTCCATCAGATAGCAAAAGAGCAATAAAAGAAGAAAAGAAATAGGAAAGAAAGAAATGAAAATGCATTGGTCCTTCTGGAGGCAGCTTTGAAGGGCTAAGTGGTTGCTCAACATGGTGGCCTCCGCTTTACCCACAGAAGAAGAATTCTGTATTTCACCTTCCCACTACAAGAATTAATAATTCCAGGCCCATTTTGTGAAACAGAAGCTCTGTCAGTTCACACATCCAACTCTGTCCTCCTGGGACAGGGTCTTGTCAAGCTGTGGAGCACCATCTTCTTGCCTGGGGTAAAGCCACAACTGTGTTGAAAGGAATTTGAGTACAGGTGCTCCATGACTAGTCTCAAAGCACAAGACAAAGTGTGTCTATGAGTATTGCTGAACCATCCATCAATATTTGTTAGAAATTTAATGGGAATGTTCTCAGTTAGGGTCTGTTTCCATCCCGTTCAGAGTTACATCCCCAACAGTTCACAGGCAATCCAATCCTGACCACTTCTCACAGCAGAGTGGGAAGAGCTTTGCAGTCTTGTATTTCAGCTAATCAAAAGGCTTCATAATGGAAAGATCCTTACATCACGCCAGCTCAGATTTCCAAAACTGGTTCACACATCAGAGATTGTGACAGATGAAAAAAAACCAAAAAACTCAAACCCAGAGAATGAAATAAATAGTAAAAGGACAAAGAGCCATAGGACTGTTCTTCATATATGACTGAATCATGGACTGGTAGGGATTGGAAGTGACCTCTGGAGATCACCTAGTCGTTCAAGCCCCCTACTGAAGCAGAGGCACCCACAGTAACTTGCCCAGGATCAAAATGTCCATATGGCTTTGGAATCCCCAGAGAAGGAGACTCCACAATCTCTCTGTGCAGCCTCCTCTAGGGCTCCAGCATGCTCACAACAAAGAAGTTTCTCATCATGTTCAGATGTGCCTGTTTGTGGCTGTTGTCCCTTGTCCTGTCACTGCGCACCGAGAAGAGCCTGGCCCCATTCCCTTGCTGCCCTGCTACCTTTGGCTCTTGCTGAGCATTGATCAGGTCCCCTCTCAGGCTGCTCTTCTCCAGGCTCTCAGCCTTTCCTCCTCAGAGAGGTGCTCCAGGCCCCTCAGAATCTTCAAAACGTTCCCTGGACCCTCTCCAGTAGTTCCCTGCCTCTCTTGAACCGGGGAGCCCAGAATGGACCCAGTACTGCCGGTGCAGTCTCACCAGAGCAGAGTAGAGGGGAGAACCTTCCTTGATTTGCTAGCCACCGTTCTTACTGCACCCCAGGAGAACACTGGCCTTCTTGGCCACAAGAGCACACTGCTGCATGATGGTGAACTTGTCCACCAGCACTCCCAGGATCCTTAATGGAACAAATCACTACCATAGTGCAACAGAGAAGCATCAGTCCTCCTGCAGCATATCTAACAGAAGTGCTCTCTGTTTTCTTCCCTAGGAGTGACTCAGATAATGATAGCAAGTGGCAAATTAAATCATACCAGTGCTATCTGAAAGCTGCAATCCTTTATAATTAGGGGGTTTTGGTTGGTTAGGAAAAAAAATAAATCACATTTATAAAAAGCTTATCTCAAGGATAAAGGCCCCTTGGATTTAGATTGTTTATTTTTTAAATAATATCAGGGCTTTTTAAAAAGAAAAACAGCCGAATTCTAAAAGGTCTTCTGTGCAGAGCTTTATCATGAACAAAACACAGCATTAGGCTGTAAACCACTATTCCTGCAGAGTCAAGGAGTGCTCAAAACATCTGCAGTATGCTCATCAACCTCCCCAAAAAAACCCTACCCACCATTTGTTTTCACCTTAAATCAAATAACTGTAAGAAATTCACTATTATTTCAGGAATTCCAGGTTTATTAAATTGATCATCTCCTCCTCCCAATTTGTCTGCTGAAAAGGTAATTGCACTATTATATGGACATAAATGAGTAATCAGACACCAAACCAGTGAGAAGTTGTAGAAAGGTCTTTAAGCTTTTAAGATCAATAAACATGATGATGCTCATCACTTCTCTCTCAAGATATTTATACCACACTCATCACCTTGGTATCCAAGTTCAGTACAAGAAAAGCACAAACTCGTTCACATGCAGCATATTTAATCTTCAAATGCTTGACAAGCATCAGCCAATATTCAGAACTCCCTCGGGACCTTCCTGAAGGAGCAACTTAACCTGAACACTTAAGAGGCTGAACATGGAGCAGGATGCAGTGCCAAGAAGAGGGCTTGGGCAGACCTCACTGTGTGAGTCAAGAAACCTAATCCAAGAAGCCCACTTGTATAGTAGCCTCCTAAAACCGCAAGTTCCTGGGCTCATGGCCGCTTGTCCTACACAGCTGTGCCTGAAGTTTCCCTCTGCACCTCTCCAACTCCATGCCACTCGTCCATCTGGATAGAAGAAAAAATTGTCTTCTGGGTTCCCTCCTGTCTGGGCAGCTCTGGAAAGTCCTTCAGGCTCCCAGTCCCAAGTGGTCAGAGACCAACAGGATTTCATATCCAACTCTGGTTTTTAAAATTAGTATTAATTAAATAATCATCTTTTCAAGTTTTGAACTCTTCTATGCACTTTGTATTTAACTCAGATTTTTGGGCATGGATCTGTGCAGCAGTCAGGTCTTATCCAACTTAATCCCAAGGGACCTCTGCCATCAGAGGCGACTTATGAAGCATTTATAAGTGAACCCCTTTGGTCAGTGCTTAGGACAATCATGGGAAGAAAATATCCGGCACAACCTCGAGATTTTGGTCTTGTGGAAACCTGGCCCAGTGCATGTTACCCACATGGATCCTCCTGAAGGATGGCAGAGCAGTGACTGTGTAAACACATGGTGTCTTTTGTTTGAATATAAGAAAGACAATGGTTAGAGTAGGCTACCTCACAGGTAAGGTTGCCATGGACAGAGTCCATGGTAATGACATTCAGACCTGTGGGCAGCAGGTAGTGGGAGAGGATTCTTCCCACCTGCTGGGGACAGCTCTGGAGTTCTCAGCACAGCAAAGACATGGACTTCTTGGAGCAGATCACAGCAATGATGGGAGGGTTGGAAGCTCCCTCTGTGGCCAGCCTGAGAGAGTTGGGCTTGTTCAGCCTGGAGAAGAAAAGGCTCCAGAGACACCTTCTGGTGGCCCTTCAGGACTTAAAGGGGAAGATCAGACAGCAGGGGACAGATTTTTAACAGGGCCTGTTGTGACAGGGCAAGGAGTGATGGTTTAAACTAAAAGAGGGAGATTCAGACTGGAGAGAAGGAAGAAAGGTTTTACACTGACAATGGTGAGACCCTGTCCCAGGCTGGCCAGAAAGGCAGTAGATGCCCCATCCCTGGAACCATTTCAAGTCATGTTGTGTGGGGCTCTGAGCAACCTGCTCCAGTTGCAGATGTCCCTGCTGACTGCAGGGGGCTGGACTAGATGACCTCTAAAGGTCCCTTTCCAACCCAACCCATTCTATGAGTCTATGATCTGCTTCTGACATCATTTGATGAGATATGAGACAGGTTCCCCTGACCTGGGAGACCTTCATGCAGAAGAAAGATCAGCGCTGCCTATAAACACCCTTTAACACATCATTCTTATTGCTTCTAATTCCTCAGATTAGATTTGGGTTCATTTCTAAATGGAAATTAGATCTTTATCAACTTTGAATACTCATTCTCTGTCTACCAGTTCCACATATTATCTATTCATTCTTGCCGGGCTTTAGCGAGAATTGCTTGAATACCTCTTGGAAATGAACAGCCCTTTGTAATTACTGGTCTTGATTAATAAACACAGCCTCAACTCATATCTAATTTGATTTCTAACCACAGAGACCCTAAATAATCATTGAGTCCTAGGATTGTTTTGGTTGGAAAAGATCTCTAAGATAATCTTAGATTTTGCAAAAGTCCAGAACATGAGGAGCAGGGGGGAAATCTGGAAAATTTATTCTAAGAACTTACTTTATTTTGTATTTGCTATCTAGTACGATTAAATCAGCCATTTTCAGAGAGGTTTTATTGATTTCGACAGAGAATACACAATGCAACTCCATGTATCTGTGTGTTTTAGCCACTAGTCTGTCACCACTCAACACACCACTTCTGACTGCAGCTTGGACACATTTTTTTTCCTAGGCAGAACAGCCATGAATCATGTAGAATGGACATGAATCACAGAATGGGTAGAGTTGGAAAGGACCTTGAAGATCACCTAATTCTAACCACTCTGCCATGAACAAAGACACCTCTCACTACACCAGATTGCTCAAGGCCCTGTCCAATGTGGCCCTGAACACGTCCAGGGAGGGAGTATCCATAACCTCCCTGGGCAACCTGATCCAGTTATCTCTCCATCCTCACTGTAAAAAATTTGTTCCTAATATCCAGTCTAAATCTGCTATTTTTCAGCTTAAATCCATTCCCTCTCATCCTACAAGCCCCCGTAAAGATTCCCTTCCCAACACTCCTGTAGGCCCCTTCAGAAACTGGAAGATTGCTATAAAGTCTCCCTAGAGCCTTCCCTTTTCCAGGCAGAACAGCCCCATGAAGCTACCAAGCCACATGTTTAGAAGGTCCCTCAACATTTCCAGGGATGGAACATGATGTGATGTTACCTGAATCATTAAGTCCACAAGTTAATCTACAAGAGATGATTCAGAAGAGTTTGGGTCATAAGCAAGGAGGAATTTGCAACCTCTGACAGTGGTTCAAAGCTGTACACCCCTCTGCTTCCTTCTGCCTAAACTAAGGTTTTCCATACAGGAGGATAAAGGTAACAGACAAGAGGGAAAAAAAAAAACCAATGACAAGAAAGGGGAAAAAAAAAAGTTATTTTGTCTTCAACAGATTTTGTAGTTCCTGTTTAGTATTTTAATGAAATATTTACTGTTCTTGCATTTTATGCTTTAATTATTCATTACTGAAATGAGCATAAAGAGCTGCCACACTCTGAAATGCAGCTCTGAAAATAATACCTTGGAGCTCCCCATTTATTGTAGTTTAGTGACTTTCATCTCTGCTTGCAAGTCACAAAGCTCATTTCCTCTTCATGAGAACTTGACAAACTCAGCCTCAACACCAACATGCAAAATGAGCTTCTTGTAGTCCCGATGCCACTTCCACCAAGGCAAGTGAGGACAGCCTACAGACTTGCATGCTGGAGCAGCATCAGATGCAGAAGTTGGCTCATCCTACCCTGGCATGATGGCAAAAGGCTATCACTATGATTGACAACACTGGTAGAGCATGCATAAGTAGCATGGAAGGCGTTTGGTGTCAGCTAGGGTCTATTACACAAGCAAAAGAGACCATCGACATCCAAAAAACTTCAAAGGCAAAAGACAGAAAAAAGAGGACAGAGAACTGAGTTGGATTCCTGGTAGTCAGTGACACAGCTGGGAACAGGACCCATGGACAGGCCCCTCAAACCACATCCAAGTTTCTTCAGAATTACTCTCTCCATGCAGCCCCTCTCCGTAAGGTCTGCAGCACAGGAAGTACATGAGATGGATATTTTGAAGATGCAGCCTCATTCCCTTCCACACACAGATGAGAATAGCAAAATACAGCTACAATAAATGCAGTTTAAAGTTCACCTTGTGTGTTTTCACAGCAGGAAATGCTCATGGATGACACAAAATCTGCTCCATTGGCAGGGGCCAGCAACAAAATTCTTGCCTAAAACTTGTCAGTTTGCCCTTGCAAGGAAAACAAGGGCTCTGCTCACCTCCCCTTTACTAACACAGGGCAGTTTTCAAAAGCAAATTCTCACCAAAGGCTGCAGTTTGTGACAAATTACCACAGTCAGACAAGCCTGAGGGTCCCTATCATCTGCCAACACATCTGAAAACTCGTTCCTCAGCCTTTGCTAGAAGCTCAGCTTGTGGTGGTGATGACCTCAAGTCTCAGCTACTGCTGCTGTACAAGCACAGAACAGAGATGATTTCAAGCAGCTCACAGTCCAACTCCATGTAGAAGGGACAGGGGAATAGAAACAAGCAGACTACACTGGTCAGTGTGACAGTCATTTATCACTAGCTGAACTGTTGTCAGGTTTGAGACATTTCATTTTTTCACTCCTTCAGCATCACGTCGAAGGAGATGATTAGGGAAGATACTGCAGTATCTGTGCAGATACGGAGAGAAGTCTTCCCGGGGGAGAAAGCAAGATGTTGATTTGAGTATTTAGGAAAAGTGTACAAGGTGACAGCACAAGCTCAAGGAAGGCTCTTGTTAGACAACTGGCAAGATGAGAATTGGCCACAAAAGTGGAGCTGACTAAGTCGAGCCACATGCAAGGGAAGAGAAGGGCCAAGATGATTGATGCTGTGAAGCTGAGATGGTTTGTGCTGTATGTTCATGGGCTGCACATCACATTCATCCTGGCCTAGATCAGGAATAGTGTGGCCAGTAGGAACAGTTAAGTTACCATGTCCCTGAACTCGTCACTGGCAAGGCCACACCTTGAACACTGCACGGGGTTTTGGGCCACTTACTACAGGGAAGACACTGAAGTGCTGGAGCACCTCCACAGAAGGGCAACAAAGCTGGTGAAGCATCTGGAGAAAAGGCCTTGTGAGGAGCAGCTGAGGAAACTGAGGTTGTTCAGCCAGGAGAAAAGGAGGCTGAGGGGAGCCCTCCTGGTTCTCTACAATTCCCTGAAAGGAGGTTGTAGTTACCTGGAGGGTCGATCCCTTCTCCCCAGTATCAGGTAACAGAATGAGAGGAAATGGCCTGAAATTGTGCCAGAGGAGGTTTAGGTTGGTTATTAGGAAAAAAATATTTACTGCAAGAGCGGTCAGGCATTGGAATAAGCTGCCCAGGGAGGTGGTAGAGTCACAGTGCCTGGAGGTGTTCAAGAAATGTGTGGACATGGCACTTCAGGACATCGTTTAATAGCTGTGGTGGTCTTAGGTTGATGGTTAGACACTGTGATCTTAGAGGTCTTTTCCAGATTAAACAATTCTATGATTCTACGATCACTCAAAGCAAGGTGCTCTCCTGAAGAAAGATATTTGATGGCTCCCTGCATGTCAGAGTGAACTGAACAACCTCTGAGGTTATCTGCAGGCTCCTTCCCCTTCTGCTTCATTAAGTAAACCAGGATTTATTAGCATCTGGAAAGAGCGAAGTGGAGCAGATGGATGGCAAACCAGGCATCCCACAACAGGAGACAAGAGCAATAAAAGGCTCTGAAAGGTTACTTACGCAGAGCTTTGAGGAGGACTCCAACAGAGATTCCATAGGAAACCCAGGAATATGGTTCTGTAAAGTCCTGCCTCCTAGAAGAAAGGGAGGAATGAGGCAGTGGGATTCCTAGTCCAATCCAAATACATCGTTTAGTTTAATATTTTCTCCTGCTGCAGATACCTATCATAATACCTAAATAATCACTTGCTGTAAAACAGGCTGGCATGATTTTTTGAACATCAAATATAACATAAAAATCGGACCTTGAGAGTAATTAGGAGGTTCAGGATAATGGTGCTGTTATTTCTGGTGCTAAGTTTCTGTAAATAGTGCCTAATGCATCTCAGAAGCTCCCTATTAATCATCAAAAAAATAACATCTCTCTACCTAATTAATAAACTGTGAATACTAAACACTTTCTGAATGGGTTTTGTTTGCTGTTTGTTTGTTGTTTTGTTTTTTAAGAACTCAAATTTTCCAAAACATCCAGAGGGCACTTAAGGAAGAGCACAAAACAAATACTTGGTGTTTTCAAAATGGAAATTTTGGAAGAGGCTCTAAACCTAACACTAACTACTTATGCAACTTGAAATTTAACAGTCTTATCCTTAATCTTCATCGTGTTTAGTACATTACATTTCTTTGACAACTAATCAATCAAAGGCATCATACCTTCTGTAAAGCTGCCAATTTAGTGTCATTTTGTCCTCTCTCAACAATGATTTATTTTCTACAGAAACTTCCTTGTTTATTTTATATATATGTCTTTTTTTATAGATAAAAAAATATAGCAGAACAGAGAGGGAAGTAAGAAAAAGCAGCCAACATAATATTGCATTACTCAGGGTTGTCAAGAAGAAATCCGTGGCTTCCATGGATCCACAGCCTCTAGTCAACAAACCATAGAATCACAGAATAGTTGGGTTGGAAGTAACCTAAAAAAATCATCCAGTTCCAACCTCCCTGCCATGGGCAGGGACACTTTCCACTAGCCCAGGTTGCTTAAGGCCTCATTTAAACTGGCCCTTAACAACTCCAGGGAGGGGGCATCCACAACTTCCCCGGGCAGCCTGTTCCAGTGTCTCACCATCCTCACTGTAAAGAATTTATTTGTAATATCCAATTTAAATTTACCCTCCTCAAGATTAAATCCACATTTAAGATCAAGTCCAACCGTTATCTAATTCTAGCAAGTCTGCTGCTAAACCATGTCACTCAGCACCATGTCTGGCCTGAAATTGTACCAGTGATGTTTACATTGGATATTAGGAAAATTTTCTTTACTGAGTTGTCAGGCACTGGAAAAGGCTGCCCAAGGTGGTGATGGACTCACCATCCCTAGCGGTGTTCAAGAAATGTGTGGACATGGGACTTTGGGACATGGTTTAATGGCCATGGTGGTGTTAGGTCGATGATTGGACTCAATGATCCTAGAGGTCTTTTCCAACCCAAACAATTCTATGATTCCATAATTCTAGATGTATGTGTCTTTTAAACACCTCCAGAGATGAGGATTCAGCCACCTCCCTGGGGAGCCTGTTACAGCCTTTAAGAATCCTTTCAGAAGAAGTTTCTCATCTAGGACATCCCAATGACTCAATGTCCAACAAGGGAAAGGAGAAAATTTACTCTAAAAGGGCTAAGAAGCTCTGGAAAGAGGTCATCAAAGAGCAAATAGCAGTAATAAGCTCTTCTGAATGAAGAGAGAGAAGCAGTTAACGTTTTTGGCAGGGGAAAAACAGGAGACAATTTTGAAATACAGTCTGCAAGTGAGGAGAGCACTACCAAAAATAAACCCGAGGAGTACATAACTATTTGTCCACGACCTGACATAAGTGTCATAAAAGATAAAGGAAGAGGGGAAAGAAATCAACATGAAAAACTAACAAAAGCAACAACATGAAACTACTCAAGGAAATGTTACTTCTGAAATCACAGCAAATCTCCCCCAAAAGGGGAAAGGAACATCAAGGGATGCCCACCAAGAGCAGGTATCTCCAGGGGAATTCTGCCTAGCAGAAAGGTAGATCCTTCTGTCAAGTTCTGCTCTTCTCAAAAGCACAGGGGTTTTCAAAACAAGATTGATTTCCTTAATGGGAACAACGGCACAGCCTAATTCCATTATTTTCAATGGAGCTGAATCTGAAAGGTCTATTCACGTGTAACAGCACCTTCTGGGGAAAAGGCAGCAAGGAATCAATTCCACAAACCGCGGTGATTGAGGCCATTTAAAAAACAACAAAACCAATCAAACCTTTCACAACAATTCAAAGAGCCATCCTCTAAAGCATCCGATAGCCACAAGAGCAAACCATCCTCCACCTGATACCTCCCTGCCCATTTGCCCACAGAACCCACAGCACTATGAGATTTCACCTTACCCCTGGAAGCACATTTTTCTCCAGACAGGAAACGCAGAGCCAGGCCCTATTCTGGCTAAGTGCTCTGAGTTAATGGGGCAGAGCCATCATCCCTGCAGGAGCCCGGGGAAAGGGCAGGGAGGGGGAGAAGTAAAGGCTGAAATCATGCCTGGAAGCAAGTTACGCCAATGCTGACTGTTAGCTGGTACCAAGGACAAGAGAAAATGGTCTCAAACTGCACCAGGGGAGGTTTAGATTGGGTATTAGGAAACATTTCTTCACTGAAAGGGTCATCGGGCACTCGAATAGGCTGCCCAGGGAAGTGGTGGAGTCACCACCCCTGGAGGGATTTAAAGGACATTTGGATAAGGAGTTTAGGGACATGGTCTAACAATTTTGTACAGAGGGATGTTAGGTTTTGTTTTGACTTGATGACCTTAAAAGTCTTTTCCAACCAGGCGAGTCTGTGATTCGACTTGATGACCTTAAAAGTCTTTTCCAACCAGGCGAGTCTGTGATTCTACAGAATCATACAATTGTTTGGGATGGAAAAGACATCTANGTGGAGTCACCACCCCTGGAGGGATTTAAAGGACATTTGGATAAGGAGTTTAGGGACATGGTCTAACAATTTTGTACAGAGGGATGTTAGGTTTTGTTTTGACTTGATGACCTTAAAAGTCTTTTCCAACCAGGCGAGTCTGTGATTCTACAGAATCATACAATTGTTTGGGATGGAAAAGACATCTAAGATCACCGAGTCCAACCTTCAGCCTAACACCACCATGGCCATTAAACCATGTGCCAAAGTGCCACATCTACACATTTTTTTCATGGACAGTGACTCAACCACCTCCCTGGGCAGCCTGTTCCAATGCCAATTTCTTTCAGAAAAGAAATTTTTCTTAATCTCCAATCTAACCCTCTCCCCGCCCAATTTCAGTCTAATTCCTCTGGTTCTATTACCTGATACCAGAGAGAGAAGAGACCAACCCCCACCTCACTACAACCTATCCAGCCTGTAAGCCTCCTTTCAGTATGAAAGCAAAACCAGCCCACACCATGGCTTTTCTCTTAATCATCTCTTAAAATCACAGAATGGTTTGGGTTGGTAGGGACCTTAAAAGATCATGTGGTCCAATCATGTAGTTCATGTAGGTATGGGACCTCCACCACCTCCCTGTTCCAGTGTTCTACCACCCTCCCAGTAAAGAACTTTTTCCTAATGTTCAATCTAAACCTTCCCTGCTCCAGTTTAAAACCATCGCCCCTTGTCCTATCACCACAGGCCCTTGTAAAAAGATCCTCCCCAGCTCTCCTGTAGCCCTCTTCAGGTACTGACAGCCCGCTCTAAGGTCTCCCCAGAGCCTTCTCTTCTCCCAGCTGAACAACCCCAACTCTGTCTTTGTAAATGTCCAGCTCTGTGACAATCATCTTTGTGACCCTCCTCTGGACCATCTGCATCAGGTCTATTTCCTCTTGTGTCAAAGGCCACACGAGATTAATCTTCTAACAAAGAAATGCACAAATATTTACAAACTCATTTACCCTCCATGTACAATCTCTATTCTAAGTAGCTCAGGAAGCACCTTGCAGAATCAGATTTGTCATCTATTGAAAGATGCAAGACAATGCTGCTCCAGCTCCCGGGGTCCTGGACCACTGCACTGGCAGGTGGCATGTCCCCACAGTTATTCCTCCTTCCTCTTATTCTAATGAATCTTGTTTACTCCACTCCTGTGCACCTCCAGCCGAAAATGGCCCTTCAGCTACTCTACATCTTATTTGTCCTTGCTTCTGCAATAAGCACTCACATCAATGAGTGTTTAAAACAGTGCAAAATTCAAAAGAAACTCCCCTAGGTGGTCTATGCATACAAATAAGTATATATTTTGCTTTTTTCATAAAAAGACACCCTGCAGGTTTCAAGCTTCTCTCACTGCAAGAGATATTCCCAGGCAACAATGCTGATTTGGTGTAAGCTGATCCGTATCACTGAATCCTGCCTTTGTTTTTGGCAGTCCCCTTTCAAGGTGACTAAATTAAAGTGGAAGTACAGTTCCAGGCAGCCCAACAAGGGGACAAGGCTGTTTCGCAACATCTAAAAGGCTCAGTAAGATCAAGCAGATCTTTGAGTTAAAGAATTAGTGCATAAAAAAAAATAACAACAACCCCAAAAAAATCCCCACAAACAAACCAGTAATGTCCATGCTGCTCTATCACTAGGAATACTGGAACTGGGAGGAACTGCTGTTGGTCTCCTCTACCATGTAGGAAGTGACAGAAAAGATGGAAAGGTTGCACCAGAGGAGGTTTAAGTTGGGGATGAGGAACAATTTCTTCCCCAAAAGGGCTGTCAAGCCCTGGACGAGGCTGCCCAGGGCAGTGGTGGATTCCCCACCCCGGAAGGGTTTCAAAGCTGTGTAGATGTGGTGCTGAGGGACATGGTTTAGTGCTGGCCTGACAGTGTTAGGTTAATGATTGGACTTGATGATTTTAAAGATCTCTTTCAACCAAAACAGATCTATGATTCTAAGATTACACAACCCAGGAGAATCCAACCCCAAATCTCCTGAATCAGATTCATTTGAGCACTTCACATTTAGTGGTCAAGGGTAGAGGTTAAGAAGCTGCTTCCACAGTGAACCTGATTTTCATCAACACAGCTGGTTCAGATCATGTCAAGCAATACAACTGGGTCAGCCCGAAAGACCTGCCACGGAGGCCAGCACTTCCAAAACCAGTATGTGTGGTGCATACAAACAGGCAAATGAAAAAAGCATCTGGATTAATTTTAAGTGGATGAGGCTGAAATTGCTAAGAAAAAAAAAAAAAAAATGTTTGCTGTCTGCACCTGTGTGAAGCTGTGTAAGTGCTCTCAGCACTACGCAGGCTATGGCACTGATACAATCATCTCTGAATTATGTTCATCAGTCCTGTTAAAATGCAACAGTGAAGAGCAAATGTCCTAATCCCACATGACTCTGAGGATTCTCTGCTGCATTCAACAAGGGTTGGTTAATATGGTGACCCATCTACAGACTAAGCTAGGAATGAAGCAAATTAGTCCATCCCCTGTTTGAGCACCGGCCACACGTAACGATGGATGGATGTTCTTCTGGAGATGCTAAAGCTTATTTTCAGGTTTTTCATATGGTAAATCACCTCAGATGAACTGTTCTTCACACACATCATGACTGTCCTTGACACTCTAGCTCATCACACACGAGTCTTTCGGTCTGTCTGAAAACTACATCCTTAAAATGATGTGGCAAGCGAAAGACTCAAGGTAGCCTTGGCAAGCCATTGCTGGATTTCACAGCACTCTCATATCAGCAGAAGCTCTACAAAAACAACATCTCCAGGTATGATATCTCCTCTTTCTACCTCAACAGCTTCTGGATCAATCACTTCTGCAGCCCAACCTCCACACATACCAGTTGTCCTCCTCACTGCAAGATCTCTTCCAGCCTTGAAGAAGCTGGAGACTAAAACCACATATCAACAGCCCAGAAGTAGGTAAATCAAGCCAAGCCACCAGAAGATCGGAGACCTGAGCACCAGCAAAGGCAAAGGAGGAACTATCTGGGTCACGGCATGTTAACATATCTCACTGAAGCTTTAGAGCCAGTGGCAGAGGACCACAGGGAGAGGCCCGGGGTGGTATGTTGCCTCCTCAGCAACCAGCACTCCTCGCAGACTCAAGGCCAGAATGCTGCAAACTAAAATAGCTGCTGCTGCATGAAAGGCACAGCCAGCTCTGCATACTCCACAGCAGAGCAGGGAGAGATGATGAGATTCTTCTCTGTGCTACGCACAAAAGCCAAAACCCAGCAGTGCATTTACAGTTCAATATTCTCCTAATCCCACCTTTATTTCTAGTGCATAAACAAAGCTCATTACAAATTATTTCCTTCGGAAACCTACCAGCAACTCAAAATAATTCATGAACGTGCTGTTTGCGTTTCTACATCCTTGACACCCACAGCAAACATCACAACAAGGAATTCAGTCACTCACATTGGTTGTAAAACATCGTTTCTCTTTTCTCTGTGAATTCTGTCACAGCTACACCCAGAAACTCCTTCGGCAGCATCTTTTATGTAGTACGAGATACATACATACATACAGGCACACACATCCACTTTATAGGGGCAATTCTCAGCTCACCTTGCTCTCCTGCACAAGCAAAGGCACTTAGTGACAACATTCAGACACTTACTGAATAATTTATTAGTAAAAAAATAAAAACAGAGCAAATGTTTTCTTTCTTAGCCTTGGCCAAACACAAAGCCACTTTTGTTCCAGCATCATATGGAGCCTCCTCTCCTCCTTCCCAGTTCACCACACCATTTGCCCACCAGCTGTGGTACATTGTGCAGCTCTGATGTGTCTGAACAGGCCAGGGATAGCATCACAGCTGCTGTCAGAGGAGTCAAATTGCACCACAGTCTCTCCCTGACCGTGACACCTGGTGCATCTGCCAGCTCAGACAGGGCTGGGACAGAATGTCATTGTCCCAGCAGGACCTGCTTTGCTTTCAGGATTTCCTGTCCCAAGCACTTCAACTGGATAGACACTTTAACAAACATATTTAGAGACAGAATTCCCTTTTTGCTTTAAAATTATTAGAAACATAAAATCACAGACTGGTGGGAGTTGAAAGGGACCTCTGGAGATCATCTAAGTCCAATCTACCTGCTAAAGCAAGGTCATCCACTGCAGGTTGCTCACGAAGGCCAGGTGGGTTTGGAATCTCTCCAGAGAAGGACACTCCACAACCTCTTTTGGGAGCCTGCTCCAGGGCACCCTCACACCAAAGAAGTATCTCCTCACATTCAGATGGAAACTCCTGGGTTCCCTCCAGTTTGTACCCATTGCCCCTTGTTCCGGTTGCTGGGCACCACTGAAAAGAGTCTGGTCTCATCCTCTTGCTCCTCCCCACCCTTCAGTGTTTGATGAGCATTAAGATCCCCTCTATCAGGTGCTCTTCTCCAGGCTCAACAGCCTCAGGTCTCTCAGCCTTTCCTCCTCACAGAGATGCTCCAGGCCCCTCAGCATGTTTACAGCCTCCACTGGGCTCTTTCCAGTAGTTCTCTGTCTTGAACTGGAGAGCCCAGAACTGAACCCAGTACTCCAGATGTGGCCTCCTAGGGCAGACTGAAGGGGGAAGGGAACCTCCCTCAGCCTCTTTGCCACACTTTTCTTAATGCACACCAGAAGACCGTTTGCCTTTTTGCCTTTGCCTTTATCACCACACAGACCAAGGGCAGCATGAATTGCACAGTGACTGCATACCCTGCACAGAAACACCACTGAAATGTAACAGGTGTCTGCCTGATGCAGGGCCTCTGCAAGGAAGATACTAACCAGCCTGGACATCTCTTCTACCATCTGATGCCAAGTAGGTAACATGGATGTGTATAACCTCCAAAGGGTTTGTAGCCACAGTACTTCTTGAGCATAGAGCGCTAATACAAGTGTTAAGCAGCTGACAGCTGATCACACATAAGAGATGCTGGGGAGGAGGAAAGGACGCAGAGAGAAGTGGTGGTGTCCCCATCCCTGAAGGAATTTAAACACCATGTAGATGTGGTGCTGAGGGACATGGTTTGACTTGATGAACTTAAAGGTCTTTTTCCAATCAAAACAAGTCTATGATTCTAAGTTAGCAGCTCTGAAGGACTGGATCTGGCCACATGAGAAACTTTTCTTGTAGAGAAAGCAACCATCACAGTTTGCCACACCAGAACTCCCCTTGTGAGGCCTTTGTGTGATGCAAGAATCAGACACAAAGAAGAACTCATTACCCGTTCTGCACTGAATTAGACATATACAGTCCTCCTGATTGAACACACAAGGTAAAATTAAGCATCATCAATTTGCTTCAAATGAAAAACGCATGTGTCAACTTTTTCCATCTACCAGTAGAACTTCAGGTCTTGAATACCAGTTATTTTATGCAAAATTTGATTTCTGGATTGAGTATTATTCCAATTTATGGGAAGGGAAGAAAAAAAAAAAAAAGAGAGAGAGAGAACATGACATTTTACACATTTGGAAATACAACTAGTTAAATACAACTTCACAAATAAGAAGTTCCTTCTGCCCCCAAAATAGAAAAACTAGAGTGCAAATTTAGGAAACCAAAAATGAAGCTTGGAAATCTGCCACTAATGGAAGAGAAAGAATACAGCTTATGAAATAACCCCACTGCTTCTATGTACGATCACCATTTCCAGTTTGGCCACCCCAAGATAAATCGGTTTTAATCTTCCCCGCTCAACTGGCACAACACTGACTTCAGCTTTTTGGTGTCCATTTGTTCTGCCACATGACATCACAAGATGCCTGCCAATAACAGAGAGATGCCTAAAAGCCTTGAAATTCTTGGCTTTGGGACTCCAGGTTTTCTGAGAACTGTTAATTTACTTTGGCTTAAATCCTAGATTTTGGCTCCACTTGAGAAAAGTATTTCTCACACAGTAATTAAACTTGTAGTGGACAACACTGAAGCAATAGGAGAGCAGCTCCAAAATGAGTGTGTTGTCTAGTCACGTCTTTCTGAGGTTTCTCTTGCAGCCACATGAAGAAAGCAGTGAAGAAGCTGTGCACCAGTAGTGCAATTTAAGTTCTAATTAGACAATTAAGGAAGAAGAAATGGTGTTTGTTACACACAACTTTCTATATTATCACAAAATTGGAGAGCGCCTAGCTGACAGTTAAAAAACAGCTTTAACTCCGTCACTTAATCACCAATGGTTTGGGTTGGAAGGGATCTTAAACATCACCTAGTTCCAACCCCACCACACCCCCCATTATGGGCAGGGACACCTTCCACTAGACCACATTGCTTAAGGCCCCATTCAACCTGGCCTTGAACATCTCCACGGAGGGGCCATCCACAGTCTCCTTGGGCAACCTGTTTCAGTGTCTCCTCATTCTCACTGTAAAGAATTTCTTCCTAATACCCAATCTAAGTATCTCCTATTCAAGCCATTCATTCTCATTCTATTACTACAAGCCCTTCTGAAAAGTCCCTCCCCAGCTTTCTTATAGGCCTCCTTCACATACTGGAAGGCTGCTGTAAGGTCTTCCCAGAGCCTTCTCTTCTCCAGGTTGAACAGACTCAACTCTCACAGCCTGAGTCCATAAGGGAGGTGCTCCAGCCCTCTGATCACATTTGTGGCCTCCTCTGGACCTGCTCCAGCAATCTGATGTCCTTCAGTCCACATCAAATTTAGAACTAGCTGTTCAACTTTAGAGCAGTAGCAAATTTACCTTGTCCAAAGCAACATTTCGTTAGGTCTTGGCATGGTTTTGGTGGTTGCAAAGCAGGAGGAGCCTCATCTCTCCCAACTGCACAGATATTCTCCGTTAAAACATGGTAAAACCAGAGGACAGCACCAAGACAGTGTCTTGACCCTCAAACCCATTAGAGATACAGATGCACCCTCCCTGGAACTGTTCAAGGCCAGGTTGGACAGGGCCTTGAGCAACCTGGTCTAGTGGAAGGTGCCTGCCCATGTCAGGGAGGTGAAATGAGAAGATTTTTAAGGTCCCTTGCAACTCAACCCATTCTATGATCCTTGGCCTTCTCCAGAGCCTTACGGGAATCTGACAGTAGTTCCTTACACTCCTTGGGGAGCAGGAAAACAGAAACAGCAGAAGACTGCAAGTTCAAATACATCACAAAATAGTCTGCAAAAATAGCTGGGCCTTGTAAGAAATATCCTTCTCCATGGAAACCACCAGACGCTCTGAATTCTGGCAGACTAGAGCAAACGGGTTTGTATTATTAAAGGAAATGTCTGTGTGTTTGGGCTTTTATGATTCTAACCTTCAGAAAGAGAGGAGCAATTGCTGGTCTCCAGAACAGGTCAGCTGAACTTCCCACCTCCATCCCTCTTCTGTCTCTCCACACCACAATTCCCAGGGGACAGAAGGATGAGCGAGGGTGTGTGGGCTTTGCAGGTCTCTGCAGTGCTTTTAATTACAGATCCAGAATGGAAAACAGCACAGAAAAAAGAAGACACCCTGGGGTTTTAAAACACCTGTCCCTACAAATAAGACATCTCCACATATTTAGGTGCAGAGTGAGGCTAAGCAGTTCTCTTGTGCTACATTAACCAATACTGATGTATGTATTTCAACATCTGTGTATTCCAAACCTCTCACACTCCAGCAAGTTCAAGACAAGCCATTGCTATTCTCTCCTTCACTCAAACCAGTTTCCACTTTGGATGCCAGGTGGGGAACTATAGATTAATTAACTCCCAACTGGCATTGATGGGATAATTACACTCACCTGTCTCTGGATTTCACTCTTTTCAGCTGAACTGCCACACCAGAAAGCAAATCCAAAGCCCGAACCTCTGCTTGGCCACCATATCCCAACAAAGCTCTGACCTTTTACCTGAGAAGGCTGGCATACACAATTCAGAAGAACTTAATAGAATATTTTTAAAGAAATAAAAGTGCTGCAGCCTCGAAACATGAAAGGGCTGGGCTACAAAGGAGCATTCATATAGAGCGCAATTATATTTTTGATATCTAATGGTTCTGCCTCAGGAAGCAAGAGCTGGCTAGCATCAAGCTGTATAAAAGAAAGGATTATGGGCTCCCAAAGAAAGAATGCCATTTTGATTTAAAACCCAGCAAAGCATAGTGCACATTTGTTATTTTAACTCGCAGAGCTTAATTCCTTAACAAGCCAGAATGCCATTAACGAAAAAAAAAAATACATTAAATACTCCCAGTACAAGAAATTAAAAGTAACCTCACTCTTCATCAATGGCTGCTCATCAAAGAGGGCATTTGTTGCTTCGTGAAAATGTCTTGCCCTCACACAGTATGTCTTGGCTACACAAGATTTCAGCAGGAAACAAACCCTAACAACAAAAGAAGTTTTAGTTCATCTCTCAGAACCTGTTACTCCACAGCATCTCTCAGAGCCAGTGTAGGGTAACTCCCAGCCACAGTGGTCCCAGCTCTCTCTGTGACTTCCCAACAGCACCAAAAGCAGCTCTTCATAGAATCACAGAATGACAGGGGTTGGAAGGGACCTCCAGAAATCATTGAGTCCAACTCCCCTGCTAGTTCAGGTTCACCTAGAGCAGGCTGTACAGCATCCAAGTGGGTTTGAAATGTCTCCAGAGATGGAGACTCCACCACATCTCTAAGCAACCTCGTTAGAGTACTCCACCACCCTTCAAAGTAAAGAGGTTCCTTCTCATGTTTAGATGCAACTTCCTATGTTCACATTTGTGCCCAGAACCCATTTTGTCCTGTCACTGGGCACCATGGAAGACAACTGGCCTCATCCTCCTGACACCCACCCTTTAAGTATTGATCAGCACTGATGAGATTCCCCCCTTAATCTTCTCCTCTCTAAGCTAAAAAGCTCCAAGTCCCTTGGCCTTTCTTCAAGACTGATGTTCTAGGCCCCTAATCATCTTTGCAGACCTTTGCTGTACCCTCTCAGGCAGTTCCCAGTCTTTTTTGAACCATGGAGGCCAGAACTTTCAGTTGTGTTTCTGTGAGAGCTGGCACCACCTGTGCTGGTGCCACAGGTACCACAGTCGAGTTTTTAACATAAATTCCCAGTGTTTAATCCCCAGTCCTAGCAACCAGCATCATGGGTGAAACACAAAGCCTGCACAAAAAGAAAAAGATTTAGTTCTTCCTCAATACAAGAAATTAAAGGATAATCCCCAATTATTCAGAATACTTTTGTAGCCTAGTATCTCAACTTGCCATTGTACTTTTATAGTAGGGGTTTTGGTGGGTTTGTTGTGGCTTTGATTTTTTTTTTCTTTTTTTTTTCTTTGAAGCAATTTGTGTCCAGAGGATTTAAAAATTGTGAAAACTGACTGTGCTCCCTGTTCTTAAAGTTGTGGGGGGAGGGTATGTTCAATTTGCCCAGTTTAAAAGAAGCAACATGCAATATGATCAACAAAAAAACATACAAATACATTCTTCCTGAATCTCAGCATGGTGGGGATTGGAAGTGACCTCTGGAGATCATCTAGGTCCAACGCCCTTGCTAGAGCAGGGTTCACCCACAGCATGTTGCCCAGGTTGATGGTAAGGTGGCCTCTGAGTATAACAAAATCAACAGTCTCTGCCTGGCAGCACACAGGCAGGAGAGAGCATGATAAGCACTGACTGGCAAAGACTTCACCACTCAACAAGTTGGTGACATTATCTTGATGCATTTTCCGGCCTCTTCACCCTAAAGAACAAGCTCTACACTGCAGAATTTTGCTTAGCTTTTCAACATCAGTTCAGGAAGAAAACAAACCAAACCAAAACAGAAAAGTAAAACATTTCTTCCCGTGCAGAAGCATCTCTTGACTCAGCTGTGGCAGTGCAAACAAACATCAGTGGCTCACGGGTTCTCCTCCAGCAGGACCCCCAGCATGAGGTGACTTTCTCATGCTCAGCACCCACCTGTCTGTCCTACGGCACCTACCCAGTCTGGGATGCCTGCCTTACAAACAGATCTGCAGAGATTGCACAAAGACACTGATGGGTTTTTTAAATTGTGTGTATGATAAGCACATTATTGTAGGCCTTGAGCAAGGTGGTCTAGTTGAAGATCTTCCTTCCTATAGCAGTGGGGTTGGAAGTAGATGATCTTAAAGATCCTTTCCAGTCCAACCCACTCTGTGATTTTTGTGACCATAAACTCAATGCCTTTTCTCTATCACAAAAAAATGTTGTACTAGAGCTGACTTGCAAATGGTGCTAAGATGAATATAGGGACATGATATTTTTCTTGCTCAAACAATCACTCCCTGATGTGTTTGCAACCTCACTTTATTAGGTAAGCTCTAGATAAATACACTGGTAGATACATAAATACAGTGGTGATGGTTAACAAGCCACCTTTTGACAAGATTGATAATCCATTTACACAAGTTCCTCTGTGCGCCCAAAAGCCCAATCCTGTACTATGCACATGTTATTCTTTAGGAAGACGAAAGATCATTTCTTGTCACACCCCATCTATCCCACCCACTCCATTCCTCCCCAAAACACCATCTTTATCTGTCCACTCTCAGGCTTCCCACAAAAATTCCATCTCCTCCATGCTTAATAACAGCAGTACGGGGCTCTCCCAAATACTGCACCAGCCTAACTAAGGTTTCTAGCACCATTTCATGTAAGTTTAGCTCATCCTTTCAAGCACCTCTGCAGTCTCCAACAGTGAAAAACCACCATGGAAGCACAAAGATCCACACAGCTACTTCTGCTGGGTCAGGCTGCCTGTTTTCCAGAATGGCACCAACCTGGCTCATCTGTATGGTCTCAAACTAGATGCTTGTCCAGAAGCCATTCCTCTCCCACAGGAAGTGCATATAAACTCAGAGGTACACAGACTTGAAGAACCTATCTGGAGACAAATCACCTTTGGCTTTTACACCTCAGGAAGTTTTACAACTCATTTAAAAGCAACATCTTGCATTTTATATACTGTTTAAAGCTCCATTTTGAGAGGCTCCCAGCACAGCTCAAAATCTGTCATGCTACACATGAGGGGCTTGTAAGAAGGCACAGGGCTTCATCACCTGCCCATCTACACAAAACAAACACTCTCTTCCATTCAGCCATGGGAGGATTTAACCAGAGAGCCTGAAACTCACCTTTCACTGACCTGCACTTGCAAACTTGCACCAAAAATCTTTTTTTTTCTCATTTTAATTTAATTTAATTAAGAAGCAGGTCCCTGCTGGCACCCTGCAGGGTGCATTTATATACTCATGTTGACATTAACAGAGGTTCTTCTTCATCACTGTTGTGTCAGCCAAAACAGCTTGCCACCATCTCTGCCCAGCCTCTGCAGTGGAGCAAAACACTGGGGCAGCCTCATGTGCTGCTGAAGGACCCAAAGGTGAGCACCTGGGTCCCAACTCCACCAAAAGGAGGAGTGGATGGACAGCCATCTCCTCATCCAGGAGGATGGGTGGTAGCTTCAGTGGAGAAAGCTTCCCCAAGGTAATCCACACTGCTACAGCTGCCCAAAGCAGAGCTGTGCTGCAGCTCTGTGCAGAGTGGTGGCCATGGGTGATGGAGTTTGGTTCAGCTGCAGTAATTCTTCATGACCAGAACCCTTGCAGGAATAATTGAAAGCACTAACTAATCATTAGCTAGGAGAAGAGAGGGTTTCAGGGACACCTTCTGGTGGCCTTTCAGGACTTAAAGGTGTCCGATACAAGAGCTGGGGATAGACTTTTGAGCAGGGCCTGCTGTGAGAGGACAAGGGACGATAGTTTAAATTAAACTGGGGAGATTCACAGAGAAGGAAGAAATGTTTTACACTGAGGGTGGTGAGACATTGTCCCAGGTTGCCCAGAGAGGTGGTAGATGTCCCATCCCTGGAACCATTCCTGATCAGGTTGTTTGCAGCTTTGAACAACCTGCTGTAGTTGCAGATGTCCCTGCTGACTGCAGGAGAGTCAGACTCCAGATGAGCTTTAAAGGTCCCCTCCAACCCATACCAGTCTGCAAGCCTATGATTCTCTACATGATTTACATATTTGCAACATACAGAATTAAAACTGCAACTGCCAAAATAAAACCTCAACGGAGTTCATAGCAAGGCAAGCTAAACAGGGCAGGGAGGAGCAGGGTGAGAAAGATGCAGAAATGGAAAACTGGAGTGGCTCAGTTACCTGGGAGATCCAGCCCTCTACAGACAACCCCTACTATTTCCCCAGGCTAATGCAATGTCAAATCCCCAAACTGCGTGAAGGTTGCTCAGTTAAAGGGTCTGCTTCCACAGATCAAGAGATCTCAGCATCTACTGAACTCTGCATGAGCCACATTCCCATGCACAGCTCATTGACAAAACGAATGCCTGGCTCCTCTGTTGGTGCTCTTTATCCGTGGGTTGGGACACGGCGGGACCAGAGAGGATGGCATCATTAGCTCCATTTTACAAACTGCAAAGCAATGACTGCAAGCTAATGTGACTTGTCCAAAATTCAGCCTTGCAGAGGCAAGGGGAGACAACCCAACAGGCCAGAGGAAATTTTCATCATTTTATGCTCTGGGTTCCACTCCTTGATGCCCAGAACAAGGCACAGTTCACTAAATGGAGATGCTATTGCGAGCTGGGACCATTTCCCAGACAATTTTTAATAGATTTGAAACCCTCTTTCCCTGACACCACAGAAATGCCTGCTGTTTTGGTTGGTTGTTTTTTGTCTTTTTTTCTTCTTTAGTTAAAAAGTATTAATGCCAAGAATATTCATCACCATTCTGTCCACTCCTTGGAAGGGTGGGTAGATGTTCAGCACCAAAGGTATAATCAGATACACTTAGGAGCTTTAAAGCAAGGTGTGTAATAAAAGCAATCACAGCAACAAACTACTAAGAAGAGCAGTAATGGGATTATCTGTCAACACAAACAAAAGGATAAATAGAAGCAAAACCATCAGTCCCTGAAATCTAATTCTCCTACATTTAATCTGAGACTATGCCGGGGAGATTAAAGATCCTGAGGATCAAATCAAAAGTTATTGATTGTAAAATTCTTGCTTTAAACAAAGAACTGTTTATGGTTTGAGCTAAGCAGCGTATGGAGTGTGTGGCAGCAACTGACTTAACTACAGACACCAAAGAATCTGCACAATCCCCCCCAGGCTGCCAACCACAGGGGTACAATTTGGGTGCTGGTGCTGAGGCTCCTCTTCACCCTCAACCTGTTCCAGAGGGTAACTTCTCTCTCTTCACAACATTCGGACACCCAATGCAGCACTAAATCAGAGCGTGGCTGAAGGCAAACGCCACTGCATTCAGATTTCTCTTTCATTTTGCCAGCTTTCCTTGTGTGAACAAGGCCAGTGCTGGAACACACTCCCCTCCAGAGCTTCAGGACTGGGAAGCCAGTGCAGCCCTACAATCACGATCTGCAGTCACCTGCATCACGTTAGAGAAGCCACAAAGCAAAAAGTAGCTGATCCCTGAACCCTCTCTGATGCCTGACCCCCTCCTCACATATGCATTTTAAAACACAGCATTACTCATCTCTGGTGGTGTCTGCTGGACATGGTGCTTGGCTGCAGAAGCAGCTCTGGGTGCTGGCAGACTGGCACACACATGTGCACATGCATGTACACATACACATGTGCAGAGATGTTGCCCTGGCAAGCAGCAGAGCAGAGAGAGAAAAGGCAGCATGGTTCTCCGCCTCCCACTCTTTCACAGCAAACCCTGCCAGCTGCCCTCTTACCTTTCATATGCTCAGCACAGCTGCCAAGGCTCAATCCAGCTGAAAGGTTTGAAGCAAGACACAGAAGCATCTCCCCTCACTTTTCTTTCAGCCCAATTACCAGATTCACCTGAGCACACATTAGGAGGGAAGAGAGGAGGCCTGGGAGTGTGAAGAGCAGCTCCCAGTTAATTTGATGGGACCCAGATCCTGATGCAATTAAACCCCAATATTCAGGGATCAGAGCAGCTATTAGCACTACTGTCAGCCCCATCTACCCAGATACACCTCAAATACGGGGTTCAGTTTTAGGTCCTCACTCCAAGAAGGACATTGAGAGGCTGGAGTGGATCCAGAGAAGGTAAAGGAAGCTAATGAAGGGTCTGAAGAACAGGTGAGGAGCAGCTGTTGGGACTGGGGTTGTTTAGTACAGAGAAAAGGAGACTGAGGGGAGACCTCACTGCTCTCTACAACTCCCTGAAAGGAGGTTGGAGCCAGGTGGGGGTTGGTCTCTTCTCCCAGGTAACAAGTGAAAGGACAAGAGAAAACTGCCTCAAGTTGTGCCAGGGAAGGCTTAGGATGGAAATGAGGAAAATTTTCTTTCCTGAAAGGGCTGTCAAGGCCTGAAATAGGCTGCCCAGAGCAGTGGTGGAGTCCCCATTCTTGGAAGGATTTCAAAGCAGTGTAGATGTGGTGTGGAAGGACATGGTTTAGTGGTGACTTTATAGTGCTGGGTTAATGTCTGGATCCAATCTCAAGGGTCTTTCTCTACCTTAACAATTCTGTGATTCTATGACTGATCCAAAGATCTCCATTACACAGGGCAAGGGCCACTGTATGCTGCAATCAATGAAGAGATCCTAATTTACTTAACAGGATGAGATTGCGCCCTCATTGCATAGAAAGCCTCAGTGATGCCTAGAAAACCAGCAGGCCAGACACTAGGAAGGCCACTTGGGTTGGGATAACTGCCAGTCTCATGTAGACAGATGTTCTGCCCCAACAGACATCCCAACACCAGCATTTTGGATCATCCACCATCTTTTCAGGAAACTGGTTTTTCTCCTCTTTTTACACAAATTCCTGACCTTCACTCTAACCTCTCCTTGAGTGACCTACACAGCCACAAGCTCCCAAAGAAGAGTCCATAATAGCCGAGAATGTTCCAGATGCCTTTTTCATCCTCCTGGGGAGCCGTGCCCCTCTGCAGAGGGCTGAGGAGCAATTGAGCTATCCACCTAACCCTTACTTAATGGGAGTGTTTTCAGAAAAACACTGCAAGAATTTTCAACTAGAAACAATTAGCATTCACAGTAATTTGCATCTATTTTCCCTCATTTCTAAAGCAGCCTGCTCTGCTTTAATATTAACCCCTGCTTGTTCCTCAAAGCCCAGTGCAGGGGAGTTAGCCACACAACTCCCATTAGAGACCACGGGAGCAATTCTCTCCAACGGTGGAAAGATTACATGGCAGTGCTTGAAACTTGGGGGCCTAGCCTTTGTTTTGAAGCATCCCGCACGTCAGCAAAACAAACAGCTTCCATCACGCCACAGATATTTTCACCAGTGCTCTTTTATTTCCTAATCCCTTCTCCTATGCATCTACAAACCTCAGTGAGAACTAGTGATGGGATTTACAAGTGACAGTGTTCACCAAACCACTCCTGTCACCTGAGGTGCTCTGAAAGCACGACGGGTACCAATGAAAGCTGCTAAACTCTTCTGAAGGCTGGAAGGAGCCAGATACCTAAGGTGGGGAGGTGGATAGAGAGGTTTCATAACCTGAAAGTTTGATCCAGGATCATTTTCAAAGCCAGCCAGCTCATGAAATCACAGAATCACAGGGGTTAGAAGGGACCTTTGGAGATCAGCTAGTCCAACCTTCCTGCTAAAGCAGGGGCACCATCAGCAGCTTGCACAGGATCATGGTGGCCAGGTGGGTTTAGAATCTCTCCAGAAAAGGAGACTCCACAACCTCTCTGGGCAGCCTGCTCCAGGGCTCCAACACCCTCACACCAAAGAAGTTTCCCCTCATGTTCAGATGGAACCTCCTGGGTTCCAGTTTGCATCCATTGCCTCTATCACAGTAAAACATTAGGAAGTCTAGAGTTCCAAAACATGAAACAGCACATCCTGCCTTCAAGGTTTTTGAAAATACCAGAACAGAACTATCTCACTCTGTGGATCATATCTCTGAAGACACATCATGCCTTGTACTCACAAGGCAGTCTGTGGCCCAAGCGGGCTGGCCCCTGGGGTAGGCACCATTTCCTATGCCTACATCATGTAGAAGGTGGTGAACAGATGGGGAAGAGAAGCAGCACAGAATAATTCTCATGAAACAAGCCTGTGTTTGCAAAGGTGCCCAAGAGAGTTACAGCTCGATCAGCGTGAGAGGAGCACTCTCTATGAGGCAAAGAAGAAAGGGAGCAGCTTCTTATTGAAACACAGCATCTTTTCTGCTGTCTAGCACAGAGCTCCATAAGATAGTGGGTTGATTATTTTCCTCCCTTTTCTAAAACCCTGAAGATTTCCATTAAAAAAAAAAAAAAAAAAAAGTGCAAGTTTAAAGACTCCACATCTGACAGTATCTAAGCAGAGACCACTTGTGCAATGCAGTGGTGTCCCCTGTGTACGTTCGTGGCTGCTCAGTCTTTAGGAGATCATATACTACTTTTCCTGCAGGACCCCTGCCTCCTTCAGCTGGCTGGTTTGATGAGAAGCAGCAAGTGATGCAAAACAAACAGGGAAAAGTCTTGTCAATCTCTGCCTGATTCAGCAGCAAGTTCTGCCGGCGGCGGCACAGCAGATTTGGGTGTACACTCTTACTACTACTGGCATACCTGAGTGCTGTGCACAAGATGGCTGGCCTGTGCTGAGGAGATAGCAACACAGATTCAGACTGCACTGGGTTGGATAGGACCCTCAAAGGTCATCTTGTCCAACTCCCCTGCAGTGAGCAGGGACCCCTCCAAAAGGATCAGTCTGCCCAGGACAACATCAAGTCCGATTCTGAATGTCTCCAGAGACAGGGCCTCAACCACATCCCTGGGCAACCTGTTCTGGTATTTTACCACCTTCATTGTGAAGAACTCCCTCCTTACGTCCAATCTAAATCTACCTTGCTCTAGTTTAAGACCATTGCTATTTGTCCTATCATGACAAGCCCTTCTGAACAGTCCCTCCCTTCCTGTAGGTCCCATTTAGATATTGAAATGTAGCTATAAGGTCCCCCCAAAGCCTTCCCTTCTCTAGGCTGAACAGCCCCAATTCTTTCAACCTGCCTTCGTAGAAGAGGTGCTCCAGCCCTCTGATCACCTTTGTGGCCCTCTTCAGCAGGTCTATGTCTCTCCTGTGTTGGGGGCCCCAGAGCTGGACACAGTACTCAAGGTGAAGTCTCACCAGAGCAGAGTGGCAGAATCACCTCTCTCCAGATCCTTCAGAGGATGGGCTGGATTATTCATGATGAGCTCAGTGGCTAGGTACAAACACCTAACCATTTTGTGAATGCTGCCCAAACTGGGACACACACAATCAACAAAATGCTGGGTTATTTAAAGCATCACAAAGGAAACTGTAAAACTGATGGATTTCTGCGATCCTCTTCGCAAAACATTCTTGTAATGCAGTGTTGAAAGGCTTTTTGAGCAAGAAGGCTTCTGTTTGTTTTTTAAGGATAAAGAAGTCCTGAGAGCACTATATTACTAAATGACTGAAATGTGTCTGGTAGCAGTAGGATACATAACAGACTGAACAGAGGTCTCATGTCATCATCTCCTGAACAAGGTAAATGAATCGGGTCCAACCTAGTGAAACATGAATTCCAGAGCAAGGGCTGCTGACAGCACACTGAAAGACCCCTTTGCCTCCTGCTTCCTAAGATCATTTCAAAGCCTGCAGGCAAGCAGTAACTCCAGTAATCTCAAATGATGCAACTGTGCATAAGGGAAAGGAGATATTTTATCATCATCCAAGCAGCTAACCACAGGAACTTAGTAGCATCTCCATACACACACTCCTGCCACAGAGGAGCCTGCAGAGCACAACCACTTCTTGCATATTTTGACTTGACTATTTCTGCCATGCAAAAATAAATACAGTTATAGATAACCCTAAGGAAAAGGTAAAACTGAGTATCACACACTAGGTTTTGCAAACACCTTTCTTTGCCTACTGCTTGGTCTAAGTCATATCCTGTCGTTACTACATCACCAGAAAGATGAGGGTGCTAACAACGTTTCTATTTTTCACAGACACAAAGCTCAGGATGAAGTTCCCCTCTGAAAGCCCTCTCTGTTTTTCTCCTGTGAGCTCAATTAAAGATCTGCTCGACCTGCCTACATACAAAATTTAGTAGCCTGTAGGACTTTGAAATGCTTTATAACCTGGTGTGGAACAGCCACTGGCTCATTACCACTCGACTTCAATGCAAATGTTTAAAAGCTATGCAAGAATTGGAAATTAGATCTGTCTCTGCCAGTTTGGTTTGTACACTGTACAAAGTTGCTTCTCCAGAGAATCCCAGCATGGTGAGGGTTGGAAGGGAGCTCTGGAGAGTGACTAGTTCAACTGTTAAAGCTGGGTCACCCACATCAGGGTGCAAAGGATCACAGCATCTAGGTGGGGTTGGAATCTCTACAGAGGAGACTCCACAACCTCACTGGCCAGCCTGCTCCAGGGCTCCAGCACCCTCACAACAAAGTGTCTCCTTACATTCAGATGGAATCTCCTGGGTTCCAGTTTGTGCCCATTGCCCTTGTCCTGTCACTGAGGATCACTGCAAAGAGTCTGTCCCCATTGTCTTGCCCCCCACCATTTATCTCTTGCTGAGCATTAATCAGATCCCTTCTTGGGTTGCTCTCCTCCAGGCTCAACAGCCTCAGGTCTTTCAGCTTTTCCTCACAGAAATGCTCCAGGCTCCTCAGCATCTTTGTACCCCTAAGCTTAAATGCTTCTAACTGCCACCAGCAGTTACACAGTGCATGGTGCAGTGCCACCTTGCTAATGGCATCAATTTGATGCACAAGTAATTAAACAGCAGAAAATCTTTGCTAGACCCAGAAGAATGCCAAGCTTAGGGTGGAGTCAAGAAAGAAATTCAGAAGGGAAGGAGTTTTGTAGGAACAGAAAAGTATTACTTCCCACAGAAGCTTCCTTTGGAAACTAGCTTTCCCCCTTTAAACTCAGCTGCTTTTTTCTGCCTGCTGCAGCACTGACAGCACCTCTCACACTAAGGGCTGATGTATTCTCAACCACAGGAGACACAATGGAAGCAGAGATCTTGTCCATCATCTGGAGATAAAACAGGAGTCATCCTAACATTCCCTCAGACTCTGGCTCACTGCATCTTTAAGCACACACTTAGAAGTTATAGCTACAGAAATCACCAAATACATCCAGAATGATTTTCCTGACTCCAAATTTTTGGGAACAGGAGGATCCTGGGCAGTTAAAGCACTTCCAAAATCATGGTTTTTTTTCAAATAACAGTTTCTCCTCATGATATCCTTTAACATATGCCTGAATAATTGACTTCTTTGTGCAGATGAGAAGCTACATGGAAAGGAAAAAGAATACTTTCCTGGGAAGCCAGTTACCTGTAGCCAAGGTTTTGCAGCTGTTCAAGCACTTCCAAAACTGTGAAGAGGAGAAAAAAAAAACAACCAACATCGCCCAAAAAAAACTGCAAACCAAAAACCAAACAACAAAACAAACCAACCAACTAACTCCAAATCATAGAATCTGAAATGGATTAAATTTGTGGATTACCCATGTATAGGGATACATGGATATATGGGAGTGCTAGAAGACCAAACAGCAGCAGAGCCCCACAGTGCAAAATTGCATGGAAAAAGTAGTCTGCAGAATGTGATGAAATAGCCTGGGGTCTAAACAGACATTGGGAGAGAAAAAGGTGTTTAGCAAACAGAAACAGCACCTCCAGTGAGGTGGCCAGAAATTAGTGTCCATTCATATGATTTTATTGATGGGCTTAGATGCTAAGGTAAAGAATTAGGAAATAAAAATGAAGAGAAGCAAGGTAGAGGAAAAAAAAGAAAATATTTGAAGATGAGAAGAGCAAGAGGTGGTGATTGCAGCTTCCTCCTCCCCACCTGTCCCAGAACAAAGCAACACTCACTTTTTGCCTCCATCCCAGAACACTACCTTTTTTCCCTCCAAAATCCACGTGGCCTGCAAATTCCCAAGCACCCAGAGTGCCCACTGTACTCCACTAACGGATGAGGGCATTGCCAGAACCTGCACATCCGTGGCTCACTGTCTTCTGTTTGGGAAGGTGTCCACCCCTAAAGAAGTCTTCCACGGATCCATGGGCTGGCTGCTTCTGATGGATTAACTGTGAATTCAAAACTCATTTTCTCCTTCGTCTCGTTCCACAGCAGATCCTAGCAAGGTAACTGCAGAATCAAGGATACTGGGAGGGTTATTTGGGGCATCTCCTTTTGGAGGTGGGGGAAAGCAGGTTTATGCTCCTGCCTCAGGGATACCAGCCTTGGTTTTGAGATCTGAGCTAGCAGAGCCAGTATCTGTGCTAATTTTGTAAGGAGTGATTGGAAGGAAACAAGAGTGCATTTTGTAAAGGTCAAAGCCTGTGCAATCATATATTTTGCATGGGTGAAAGTCACTTCTGTGACAGAGTGAACAAAAGAGTGACGAGAAGGGAAACAGCGGTGGTAACATTTCAGGATCCTAGGGAAAAAGGAAAATTGCTACTCTCCCATTTGCATGTTTTGGGGGGGAAGGTGGTTTTTCAAAGCAACTTTTCAATTTCCACAGATCAATACCTAATTTTCTTTGTTAACACATTTTGTTCAGAAAAATCTCCTGAAAGTATATTCCTAATGTCAAATATTTATCAGCAACAATGGAGAAATAAAGGCTTAAGCAAAAATACATACTGAAAACATCACCTTTTGCAAGTGGTGGAAGTCATTTACTCCAGTCACACTGTCATGCTGAGAAAATGATCTTTTGTCTATAAGTGCTACATAGCTATTAAGCATTTTAGCATAGAAATACGGTATTTTTCTTCTCCTGTGTGTAGCTCTGCTTAGGCAGAAATAAGGTGTGGAAAGAAAAAAAATAAAATCAGCATTTAAGCTTGGATAGGAAGTTAAAAAAAAAAGAGAGTCAACAAGGAGATGGTGTTTACACTGCAGAGAGAGAGAATTAAACAAGCATTTAAGTAGCATCACAAATGGCTGCCCCATTACAAAAATCAATGACAATGCCACACCTATGGCTGCACCTTGGGTCATTCACTGAATTCAAAGCGCTAACTGTAAGCCCCAAACAAGAATTTGCCCCAGCAAACCCATAGCTGGGGACCACAGAATGGTTTGAGTGGAAAGGGACCTTGAAAGTTCATCTAGTTTGACCCCCACTGAGGTCAGCAGCGGCATCTGCAACTACAACAAGTTGCTCAGAGCTACAACCTGACCTGAGCTGGCATCTACCAGCTCTCTGGACAACCTGGGACACAGTCTCACTACCTTCAGCCTAAAAAAAAAAACCAAAAAACACTCTTCCTTCTCTCCAGTCTAAATCTGCCTCTTTTAGTTCAATCTCATCAGCCTTTGTCCTGTCACAACCAGCCCTGCACAGAAGTCTGTCCCCAGACTTCTAATCAGCCCCCTTAAAGTCCTGAAAGGCCAGCAGAAGGTATCCTTGGAGCATTCTCTTCTCCAGGCTGAACAACCCCAACTCTCTCAGTCTGGCATCACAGCAGAGGGCTTCCAACCCCTCCCATCATTGCTGTGGCCTCCTCTGGTCTTGCTCCAACAAGTCCATGTCTCTGCTGTGCTGAGGACTCTAGAGCTGGCCCCAGTACTGCAGGTGGAATCTCGGCGGAGAGGAGCAGAGAGGCAGAATCCCCTCCCTTTGCATGCTGCTCACACTAGGGATCAGCCCAGGACATGTCTGACTTCTGGGCTGGAATGATGAAGGATGCTGATGAAGTAACAGGTTTCAAAGTATGGCTTTATTTGCAAATTGTTCTTATCAAGTAGAACAACTCCATGCTTGGTTCTGCTTTAAAAAATAAATAAATTTTAAAATCCTTGAAGAATCTGAACAAAAATCAAGTTCAAGTGGTTGCCTGCAGCCATGCTCAGCAGCCAGAGCTGGCAAGGGAGGAGGAGCAAGAGAGACATCCTTCCCTTTACTATTCAAAGGTGTAAAGACTTCTCCATCATGACAGATTTTTTTAAGAAGCTATCACACATTCATAACACTAATTGATTTTCATAGAGAAGAGAGCAGATGAGGTCTCTTTGGGAACTGCCTGCTACATTTCTGCTTGAAAGGAGATCACTGCTGGTGTGCCTCAGCTCCTTCATAAAAAATTTAATTAACAATATCTCCAAGAAGGAACCCACGGTTAGGTCTCCAGCTATCATGTGACTACCAGCGCTCCGATGCACCACGGCAAATTAAACCTAAGCAAACGATACCTGTCACACGTCGAGCAGCCGGCACCGTGCCGTCTGGGCAGGTTCTCAAGGAGAAGCAGGGATGTGATGGGAAGCAGGAAAGCACACAAAGAGACTGCAAGATCACAGAATCACAGCAGTTGGAAGGCTCCTCTCGAGATCATCTACTCCTCTACCGGAGCAACTTCACCTAAAGCAGGCTGCACAGGACGGCATCCAGGCAGGTTCGGAACGACTCCAGAGATGGAGACTCCACCGCCCCTCTGGGCAGCCTGATGCCTGCATCCAGCCTGGCAGTGACAACTTGCTTTTCTAGCTGCCACTTTTGACGGCTACACATTCCTGCTCACCATCCGGTGGCGATGCCAGAAAGCAAAATGCTTTAAAAACCCACAACTCTAGCTGATGATCTTCACAAATCAACATCTCAGGGCCAGAGGGATCCGCAGACATTAGCTCTTTGCTCTGGGATACAGAGGGACAGCGGCGTAAAGGGAGACTGGCATGTCCCGAGGGAAAGGCGATGCACCGTCATCCCCGAGCCGCGCCAGGAATAGAAAGCCACCATGTGCCGGTCTGGAAGTCCCATCTGGCACAGCAATGGAGGAGAGGAGAGGAGACAAGACTGGATTTCTCTTCGTCTCCACTGCCACCCTTGCTGCCTTACCCCGTAGGAGCTCTCATCCTAGGAGGATTTGTTCCTTCAACAAACTGCAAGCAGGGTGGGGAGAGATCTGGAAATAGCAAGAGGTCCAACACTATAAGCAGATCACCAAAATCACTTCTTGGAGCTGCATATGGACTCCAGGCTCACACGCACTGTGAGGAAGAGCAGGTTCTAAAATTGTCCCAGCTGCAGAGTAATTAGCACTGGTTTGCAAGAGGGGCAGCAGATCTGGCCCGGGCTGTATTTTTAGCACCTGTTTTGTCATCCTTGGAAAAACTTTCACAGTTGCAGCCAAGCTACCAATAGGCTTGATTTATTGTGTGTAATGTCCCAACCTGAAAAGGTTAATCACCGTTATTAGTCTGGGAAATGAGCGAAGATTATCACTTGAATGCTGACACTGACATTGGGAGCACTGTATGCTGGGAGCTGCGTACACTGGGAGGAAGGTTTGGCACTGCTTGGGCACCACCAGCATTTGACCTGACAGAACCACAGGGCCTCTGGCCACCGTCTGCAGGACAGGGAAGTCGCCAAGTGTGAAGTGCCTCCACCAACCGAGATTACATCAAAACCACAAACCAAGCTTTTATAAAGTACAACTTCAGATACTGCCACAAGTGTTAGCAAGGCGCTGCCTGGGGCTGCTATGGAAATTTTTTGTTATTGAGGCAGCTTTAGTTTCACACACCTGAAAAAATTCAGTTCATAGAATCACGGAATTGCTTTGTGTGTGAAGGAACCTTTAAAGCTCATCTAGTCCAAGACCCCTGCAGTCAGCAGGGACATCTGCAATTACAGCAGGTTGCTCAGAGCCCCAAACAACCTGACCTGGAGAGTTCCAGTGATGGGCCATCTATCACCTCTCTGGGCAAACTGGGACAGTGTCTCACCACCCTCAGTATCAAAAATTTCTTCCTTCTTTCCAGTCTGAATATCCCTCTTTGAGTTTAAACCATCGCTCCTTGTCCTGTCACAAGAGGTCCTGCTCAAAATTCTGTCCCCAACTCTCTCAGCAGAGGGCTTCTAGCCCTCTCATCATTCCTGTGGTTTCCTGTGGCCCTGCTCCAACAGCTCCATGTCTCTGCTGTGCTGAGGACTCCAGAGCAGGCCCCAGTTCTGCAGATGGGGTCTCAGCAGAGAGGAGCAGAAGGGCAGGATCTCCTCCCTCCACCGCTGCCCACACTGCTGCAGATCAGCCCAGACACAGCTGGCTCCGGGCTGGCAGTGCGCAGTGCTGGCTCATGTCCACCTCTTCACCCCGTTGGCCATGCTGTGCCAAGGTCCACAAGCCTGGCAGAGCTGGGTCTGAGGAGAGTTTTGGAAGCAGGGTTACAGAAGGATGGTGGAGCACATGCACAAGCAGCATCCTATCCACATCTGCAGCACTTCCAGTGATTTCAGTAGAGGTGATGGTCCACAGAATCAGTGCAGGACTGAGCTGTGACAACCACTCTTGTTCACCTCAGAGGGAGCCTCACTTCAGTCTCGGGTAAATTTATCCTTAAGAATGAGCTGCAGACTCCAGCGATGCTGAAGTTCTTTTGAAAGGAAGGGCGGGGGAGGAAAAGGAACATTACAAATATACTATCTACCTAGCTTGTCTCCACAACAGTTGGCAGCATTATCTTCTTCAGCAGTTAAAAAAAAAAAAAAAAAAAAAAAAAAAAAAACCACACCACCAAGCCACCACCACTAATAGGATGCAATAAGTAATATTTTTATGTATGTTACATTAGCATAAACACCATATCCGTGTTCAAAAAGCCCTGTCAAACCAGCAACCTGGAAAAATAGAGCTCCTGAGTTCCCTGCTGCATTCTTGTCTGTGTTCTGTAACCACCAGAAAAGGAGCAAAAGCCAACATCATCCCATTTCCAGTGAAAAGGACCTGTATGTACCAGCAGCTTGATGCTCCTGCCACAGGCTTACATGCGAAAAATCCCACAGGCTCCAACAGCTCTGGGATGTGAAAATATTATTGTGGAGTAAGAAACTGTAAAAAGCATTTGCAGAAATAAACAAAACTGAGAAAAGACAACAAGAAGTTCTTGAATAGCTGAAAATTAGACTAAGAAGTTTGGTCAAAAAATAAAACTAAATCACAGTATTTAATTGTTGTTATGGATGTGTCATCAATAAGTCACTCAATTACAATCTTTGCTCTATTTCCATATGACTACAAACTTGCTTTTCCTTGTATTGGAGGTTCATTCTAATCTGAAATATGGTATCCAAAACCCAAACACTGGATCTACTTTGGGATCTACTTAACATTCCTTTCCATAACAAAGAGAATCACAGATTGGTAGGAGTTGGAAGGGATGTCTGGAATTCATCTAGTCCAAGCACCCTTCTAGAGAAGGGGCACCACAGCACCTTGCCCATGATCATGATGTCCAGGTGGGTTTGGAATCTCTGCAGAGAAGGAGACTCCATAAGCTCTCTGGGTAGCCTGCTACAGGGCTCCAGCACCCTCTCAGCAAAGAAGTTTGTCTTCCCCTTCAAATGGAACCTCCTAGGTTCCAGTTTGTGCCCACTGCCCCTTGTCTTGTCACTGGGCATCACTGAAGAGAGACTGGCCCCATCCTCTTGCCCTGCCACACCCTTTAGCTCTTGCTGAGTATTGAAAAGATCCCCTCTTAATTATGTCCTGCAGTTGTTGGTTACAGATCCTCCTGAAAGGAGGCTGTAGCAAGGCAGCAGTCAGTTTCTTCTCCCAGGTAACAACTGGCATAATGAAACAGCCTCAAGTCATGCCAGGGGGCGTTTAGCTTGGATATTGGGGAAAAACTTCTTCACTGTAAGAGTGGTCGAGCCCTAGGACAGTCTTCCCAAGAATGTGGTGGAATCTCCATCTCTGAAGGTTTAAAGAAAATGTGCAGAAGTGGTGCTGAGGGACATGGCTTAGTGGTGGCCTTTGCAGTGTTAGCTTAAGGGTTGGACTTCAAGGTCTTCTTCAACCATTATGATTCTATGTGTTTGTACAGTGGGAGACACTTCAAGAATTGACTTCAAACAAAAACAACCCCAAGTGTCCATAAACATCTCCACTGTTATTTTCAAGGTATAGGAATATTGCAAAACACTCTCCTGTTTATTGTGTAGAGTATATGCTATTTTATGATCTTAAGAATAGGTTTTAATTTCACCATTTTCATGCAATCAACACTGTCTTGGTGATTTTTTTTTTTTTAACAGATTCAAACTTGAAAAAGACCTGTGTTTACATTAGTCATTAAAAATTGAGTTCTTGTGTAACAAGCAACTGTAGCAGCTATTTTTCTGTCTTTTTATTTATTAAGCAGTGTGGTCCAGTGGTAAGGAAGACATGCAAATATAACATGAAACATTTATGCTCAGTGAAACATCTCGACAAATAAATTTTTTAAAAAAGCAGAAATGAAACTTTCTTTTGAGAGGTACAGGGAAGACAGAGGTGAGTAGCTAAAATCCTGAAGGTAGCACCAGTAATAGGGTAAAAAAGAAACCTCCAACAATGCAGAAAGGTCAGAGTGTGGCCTGCATTTAATTCATTATTTGAGAGGCCTGTCATTCAAAATCAGAGAATCACAGAATCACAGAAAAGGACTCTAAAGACCATCTAGCACCAAATCCACTGCCATGGGGCAGGGACACCTTCCACTAGAACAGACTGCTCAAGGGCTCATCCAGCCTGGCCTTGACCACCTCCAGGGAGGGGGTATCCACAACCTCCCTAGGAAACCTGTTCCTGTTCAGCACTTTCCCAGTAAAGAATTTCTTCCTATCTAAGCCGGAAAATGGCTTTTCCAGCTTAAAGCCATTGCCCATCACCCTGTCACTACAAGCCAATGTAAAAAGTCTCTCCCTGGTTTTCTTGCAGGCCCCCATCAGGTACTGGAAGGCTGCTATGAGGTCTCGCCAGAGCCTTCTCTTCCCCAGGCTAAACAGTCCCAAAAATGTGAGCGAAAGCTTAGCAAAGATTAAACAATTTCAAAATTCCATCGCCAAAAGGCTACTCAGCCAATAATTGGAGGTGATATCAACTACTTTCCCTTTGTCTTGCTCTGGGAAAAAAAAAAAAAAACAACAAAACAAAAAAACAACACAAAACCCAAGCAACAAAGCAAACAAACAAATAAAAAAGAAACACAACAAAAAACCCCAACCAAAAAACCCCAACCACACACATGAAACACAACAACAACAAAAAAAAGCTGCGACATAAAAAAACAACCACAACACCGGGGTGGCAGGGGGGGTGGGGTGTATGCAAACCATATGTTTTCCTGCAATGCTCCAGGATGGCAATTCAGTGGTTAAAGAGTTAAGAAACACTTTAAAACTATCTCACCCTGATATGCTGAGAATTTGCTGGGATCTCACCGCGAAATGGGTGATTCTTACATACCATATGTTCTGCAAATGCTCACAACAACACAGAGGGGAGCTAGGGATGGAAATCCACCTTGGCTGCTGAGTTTCCCTGCTTTCTCTGAAGCGATGGAGTTCAATGGACAAAACTGGTGGAAATCCAGCAAATCTCACTCCATGGCACCAGCCTCAGCTTTACCCATGAGGAGTGAAGGCAGAGGTGGGGAGGAGAGCTAGGGGAAGCCAGGGTTCTCCCCAGACTTTGCCACCCACTGCAACATCTGCTATCAGAGCTGCACTGTCCTCGGTGTCACCTTCCTGGCCTGGGCTTCTCCATCTTACAATGGGGCAGGGCAGTAGAACTGGGAAATCTTGGAGGAATGTCTGGAAATGGGCTGTCACAACACTGCAGTCTGAAAGAAATACTGCAGCGCTCTCAGAGGATGTAAGACTGGACCTAAAGATAACACTGGAGATGGTTTCATAGAATCAGAGAATGATGTCGGTTAGGGGGAACCTTTAAAGCTCATCTAATGTAACCCCTTGCAGCCTGCAGGGTCATCTTCAACTAGACCAGGTTGCTCAGTCCCAAACAACCTGACCTGGAACAGTTCCAGGGATGGGGCATCTACCACCTCTCTGGGCAACCTGGGCCAGAGTCTCATCACTGTCAGAGTAAAAAAATGTCTTCCTTAGATCTAGTCCAAATCACCCTTTTTTCTTCTGGTCTGTTCTTTCCTCCACAAGTGGTAGCTAGTACATTATAACCAACCCTAGATCAGATACCAACAAAGATGAGGCAGATGAATGTTTACTACATTCATAAATTGAGGTAAATGCAGACATCCCTCTCTTGCTGTGAACTTCCCACTTGTCACAAACCTCCGCTTGCCACAGACACAATGCCAGGCAAATCCATTAGATTTCTTTACCTTAACTACAGTGGGCATGCAGAATAATAGAATCATAGAATGATTTGGGTTGAAAGGAATCTTGAAGATCATCTAGTTCAAACCTCCCCACCATGAGGAGGGTCACCTTCCACTAGACCAGGTTTCTCAAGGCCTCATCCAACCTGGCCTTAAATGCCTCTAGGAAGGAAGCATCCACAACCGCCTCAGGCAATCTGTTCCAGTGTTTCCCCATCCTCACTATAAAGAATTTTTCCTAATATCCAGCCTAAATCTGCCCTCTTCCATGTCAAAGACATTGTCCCTTTGTCCTGTCACTACAGGGCCTTCTAAAAAGTCCCTCCCCAGCTTTCTTTTAGGCCCCTTCAGGTACTGCAAGGTTGCTCTAAGGTCTCCCCAGAGCCTTCTCTTCTCCAGAATCCTCACACTATGCTGCAGAACATCACTGCCACCATAAAGTTGCCTAATTTACAGCTGCAAAGTCGGGTATGCAGGTTTTATATCGTTTCTTGTCCACTGAATTCTTCTGCAAGGGAAAACTCACTATTGCACTAATTTCACTGCTGCACTAATAACTGCAGACAGAAATACCCTGGAGAGAAAAACACAAAAANAAAAAAAAAAAAAAACAAAAAAAAAAAAAAAAAAAAAAAAAAAAAAAAAAAAAAAAAAAAAAAAAAACCAAAACAAAACACAAACTAGAATGAGTAAACAAAGTAAACAACACCTTGTGGCATTGCTATTGTGAATTTACCTCTTCAAATGCTTCCACAACAAGAATTCATTTTCGATGAAAAACACATAGAATCATAAAGGTTGGAAAAGACCTCTAAGATCATTAAGTCCAACGTTCTACCTAACACCTCCATGACCACCAGACTATGTCCTGAAGTGCCATATCTGTTTGCTTTTTTTTTTTTTTTTGAGACCCCTAGGAATGGTGACTCCACCACCTCCCTGGGCAGCCTGTTCCAATGCCTGCTCACTCTTGCAGGAAAGAAATTGCTCCTAATATCTAATCTAAACCTCCCCTGAAGCAACATGAGGCTGTTACCTCTTCTCCCAAGTAACTAATGACAGGACAGCAGGCCAACACCAACCTCCCTCCGACCTCCTTTCAGGGACCTGTAGAGAGCAGTAAGGTCTTTTCTTAGTCTCCTCTTCTTCAGACTAAACAAACCCAGCTCCTTCAGCCTCTCCACATAAGACTTGTCCTCCAAACCCCTCACCACCAGCTTCACTGCCCTAACAAAGAGAATATAATCATCTAATTTCAGTGTCTGCAGGCCAGTATCTGCTCAACATATTACAATTCACAGGATTTAGAAGTTGATTTACATACTTTGTCTGGCCCAGTTTCCCCCTTAAGAATTTACAAGTAATACTTTTCCCCAATATGAAACCTTTGTTCTCTACTGCAGCCACATTAAAAATAAATAATTTTTTAAAAAAATCTATACAAACCAGGAAAAAGTCTTGGAATGTTCTTGTACTGGTATCTTCACAAAAATACAAGCCTGGAAAAATACAAGAACTCTGATGATCTTTTCTCAGTATTGCTTATTTTAAATGCTACTCGCAACACTGGGAGGTAAAAAATCGTTCTTACAAACAACAAATTCTGAAGGTGATGACATCCCTTTGCAAACAGTAGCTGCTGCCAACAACTAGCCACACATTTTTTTCCTTCCTCTTTACCATACCTACAGTTTTAAGGAACTCTCCTTTTAATTAGAGTGAAAACACATGAAATGGGAGGCCACAAGATTGCATCCTGAAAGCCACATGCACAGCAAATAAATTATGCCTTTTTGTGACCAGAAAGATGATTCTTTCATTATCGAAACCAAAGAAACTCAAAACCCAAAATCTGACCCCATCATAGCACCCAAAACCAAATCAAAACCAACCAATACAAGCTTCAAAATCAAAGAATGATGGAATGGTTAAGATTGGAAGAGATCCTAAAGATCATCTACTTCCAACCTCCCTACCACAGACAAGGGCACCTTCCACTAGCATGGGGTGTTCATGGCCCTATCCAACCTGGCCTTGAACACTTCCAGGGAGGGAGTATCCTTCTAGCATCTCTCACACAACACTTAGGAAGTAATGGGGAGGGGGGGAAACAGAAAGAAGGGCAGAAACATGATAAACCCTAACTCCGAACTGAACTTCTACCTCTGCTTCTCAGGCTGGGTAACTCATGCTGAAATCATCAGCTGAGAATTAATCATCAGCTTTTAAAACAATTGCTGTTAACTTCAGACATACAAATTGTGTAATGCACTTCTTGCAGAGGTATACAGCAATATGGAAAACGTGAAAGCACACATCCACTTGAATGTCAAAACGCTCATTCCAGGGTGCTCAGAATGCTTTTCATGTTAAATTATCATGTACAAATATAGGCAATATGACATATTCTGAGGTGAAAGAGCTGGAGGGGGTTGGAAGAGGTTGGTTACTTACAGTTGGGCTTTTTCTTCCCTTATTTGATGCATCTGATTTTGAGAGTTAACATATCCTCTGAGATGAGTCTCTAAAGCTTGTGTCTCAATATGCTGCATATTCAGTACAAAATGAATTAAGAGATTACACACTGAAGGTCAAATAAACACCTACAAGGACTGGAAACAGTTTGGTAGCAGGAAAGAAAAAGCTTAAATCTAAAAGAAAAAAAAAAACGTGTTGCTGGAACACTGCTGAAGGGTGAACCAATGCCCTACAAGAGCTATGTTAATTTGAGATACTGTGTCCTGCCAGATGCCCATCACAGTCTGAACACAGATTCATAGAATGGTTTGAGTTGAAATGGACCTTAAAGATCATCCAGTTTCAAACCCACTGCCATGGGTTGGGACACCTTCCACTCGACCAGGCTGCTCAAGGCCCCATCCAACCTGGCCTTGAACATCTCCAGGGAGGGGGCATCCATAACCTCCCCTGGGAACCTTTTCCAGTGTCTCCCTACCCTCACTGTAACAAATTTCCTCCTAATCTCCAGTCTAAATCTATCCTCCTCAAGCTTCAGTCCATACCCTCTCATTCAATCACTACAAGCCCTCATAAAAAGTCCCTCTCCATCATCATCTCTAGCTGCAAATGAAGTGACAAAAGGGATCCTTTGAACTGTTACTTGTGAACCAGTTGCATGCGCTCACACACGGTGGTGTAGAGTGCAAAACGAGGGAAGTCTGGAAGTTGGTTTCTGAGCAAACCAGTTGCTTTGGGTTAATTGTTAGAAAAATGACCTGAGGAGAGGGAAGAAGCAAAGGACAGAGAGGGAGATAGAAGGAGGGAGAGGGAGGCAGGGAGGGAGGCAGGGAGGGAGGGGAAGAGAGAGGAAGGAAGGGAGGGAGAGAGGGAAGGAGGGAGAGCCCCTTCCTCCCTGCACCGACCCGCAGCCCTGAGCGGCTGCAGCCTTTCAGGGAGACAAAGCTGGTGGCCGCCCAATGCCAGCCCGCAGAACGTAAGGCAGAGATAATGCATGCACACAGCATGCACTCCACACTCGAACTGTTTATCAGATTGTAACAGCACTGCGGCATCCAGGAGCGTGGATGTGCTGTTTTGTTCACATTTTAATGTGCCATCTTGCAGTAGATGCTTGCACAGCAGAGTAAATACAATCTCTATATATACCCTGCGTGGGCGTCAGGGGTTATTTCTGACTGTCTTCATTACAGTTCATTGCCAATTTAAATGTTAAAAAAAAAAAAAAAAAAAAACCACCACACCACACACACACAACCCTCAACAATTCTCTAAGTGATTTCAGTCTGATTTTTATAATTATTTCCAGAACCTTTTCATTATGCAATTTCAGACACTTATTGAAAGCTCTCTCTCTCTTACAAAGTTATCCTTGATGCAAGCCAAGCAAACCAGACAAGCTAAACCTTCTCCTCTCCCTTCTTTATTAATAAACACAGACATGAATGACATTCACAGTGTTTAGCCCCAAGAACAGTTTAATAATAATGCTGCATCTGGCTTTATAGGGAAGAAGCTAAAAAGGAAACTCAAAGGCTAATAGGTACAAATATTGTGCTTCAATTGCAACAAATAAATAGTGCTGAAGTGAGGGAAGGTAACTGATAGCAGCAATCTGAAGGATGTGGGTTCTGGTAACCCTCAAGCTAAAGCCGATTAGGTTTTGTTACATAGGTCCTTTGTGTATTTTTGTGCTGCTGTACCAGTTAAATTGACCTCTACAGGCTTGTGCATTGCTTTTACCATTTAATGGTTCACATTTTAAACCTAACTTAGGCTAGGGAAAACAAACAAACAAACAAACAAACAAACAACTCAACAAAAAAGAAAAAAAAAAAAAAAAACCCCTTCCAACCTGGCATGTGTGTTAAACCCACCTGTGAAAAGGGAGGGCATATGAACACCGTGCACTGAGGGACCAGGGAATGCCAAGCAATTAGTAGGATGGCAAGAGGATGTGTGAGCTGTCAGGAGGGATGCTGGGGCTCAGAAATGGAATTTACACTTGCACAAATGAGGCTGAAATGCCAGGCCACGGCCAGTCCAGCTGCCCACTGAACCATGCTGGATAAACCAGGAGAAGGCTTTTTGCCTTCCTCACCCTGCAGCAGTCAATAAGGAATGTTCTGAAGAGGATGCAGGACTCCCAAAGCAGAGCAACAACATCACACAAACACAAGGAAATATTTCTTCCTAGTGCTTCCTTATGTTCGACTGACAATTGCCTGCCTGTAATCAGCTCTACTACAACAAAACCCAGCAAGTCTAAATGAAGTCTGTTGTAAATCCAGCTACTTCACAGAGTGGGTTGGGCTGGAAGGGACCTTACAGACCATCTAGTTCCAACCCACTGTCATGGGCAGGGATGCCACCTACTAGATCAGGTTGCTCAAGACCCCATCCAGCCCAGCTCTGAATGCTTTCAGGGCTGGAGCCTCCACAGCTTCTCTGGACAACCTGTTCCAGTGCCTCACCATCCTCATGGAGAATTTTTTTTCCTAATGGCTAACCTATATCAAGCTTCACTTTGATTCATCCATTCCAGCCCAGTGTTGGTCTGCATTTCTTCTCTGAAGTGTCACCCCTTGGCTCTGCCTCATGATGTTTTAAAAAGCACAGATCTAAGCAGTTTATTTATGAGAGGTCTTCTGAACTTGAAGATACAAAGAAACTCAACCACCATGTTGATGTGATATTAATACTAGGTTGTGAATTATGACTATTACTATTTGTATGAATATTAATCCTTATTATTAATATTCAAAAATTCAGGGAAATTCCCTAAGATTCTTTGGATTTTCGGTTGACAGGAAATAGTTGCACAAAGGATATTTAGGAACACAGAATTAAACAGTTTAAACAATCAGAACTTGGAAAATAGGAACAAGAAAACAGGGAAAAAATCTAACTGTGCTTACAGAGGCTTAATATCAACTCTAGCATATGCACTCACGACGCCTTGGTCCCTGAGTAAGTTCCCTGTACAAGAACACTTCCAAAACTCGTGATAATGATCCTGCAGTAAAATACAAAATATTCCAGGTAGAGGGGAACAGAGAGAGAGGTGAGCTGCAGACGAGCCAGTCAGTGTAAGCCACAAACACGTGGCCACAACGATTCCCAGTCCCTGCGGAGGTTAAGGCAATGCAGTCATCAGGAAAGGCACGGCTTCTAAATCAGCCCCCATTAAATAGACCATTTTGAAAATTAAACTGGCCAATAGGCACTAGCATCATTGTTCTGCCCAATGCATTCAAAGCTTCATGCCCTGTGTGACCACACAGGCACGCTGAGGGGCTGCGCCATACACCTGACACGTGGTGCTAAGCTCCTAGCCTCAAAGATTTGCTTGCTCAATCTACTTCAACTCCCGGACCCGCAACAGGAGGGGGAGAGCAAGGGTTTAAACCGGCCTGGCAGGATTTATGCCCTACCAGGACACATGTCCACACAAAACAGTCCTCCCCATGCTAGAACAGGGTGCAGCTGCCACCAAAGATAGGCTCAAAACCCCCAAACAAAACAACAAAAGGAGAAGAAAGACAAAGGGAAACATTTGGTTTGAAAATTTCTTATGCTGAAACTCCTTTATTTGCCCACTTAGAAGAACCTGACCTTAGGGAAATGTCATCAAGTAGCTAAAGGGAAGTTTCAGCCATGATCTAAATATGTATATTTTTCTGGAGCTTCAAGGCAGCAGAATTAGTCAATTTGGCTGCAAGCCATAAAACATAATTACTTACATGAAGTATGTTTATATGTGTAACTACAATTGCTAGTAGGAGTGCCCAGCCCCATAAATACACAGCCACTGGATGGGTTAGCAGCTTGGGCACAGGGAAGATGATGGAGATAATTCCCAAAGGAATAGCCAATTCTTCAGAAACAGAACTCGGACATTAAAATCTCATTAATAGGTGTACAACACTGAAATGCAGTTAGGCACCAGTAAGGAAGGAGGGCGAAGTGGTGCATTTTGAGAACACAGGAAAAAAAGATAATTTGGGTATTGCGACAAGACAAGGAGAAGGAATCTGTTCACAGGGTAACAAGCCTGACTCCTGCCTTCAGGAGATTCAAGGATCGGTGGAAAACCAACTTCCACTGGAAACACGAGAAAGCCCAAACCCCCAGAAAACTTCACAGACACTGCTGAGCAATAACAAACCTTCAAGATATTAAAATAAAAGAATGGTGCATTAAGCGATGTGGTAACTGCAATTTGTCATTTAGCACTGAGAATCTATGGATTTTAATGACAGGGTCTCATTTACATTTAACAATCAGTGTACTAGAACATTTCTGGGAAACTGGGGATATTTTCTTGTCTCAGTAGGAATATATAGAAATTTCTTCTTGATTAACAACAGAGTAAAGGAGTTCTGCCCTGAAATCTTAGTCCCTTGGTTTCTCTTTAAAGCTGGATGAATATCAACACATCAAACTGCCATCCTGACAAGAAAGCTCTCCAAAATTCAGCTGTTTGCAATAATTATGTATTTAACAATTCTTCCACAAGAATAACATTACAAAGCACCTTACATTTTATTCTTCATTTATACCACACATCTGCTTTAAAAACAAAAAAAAAAAACAAACCAAAAAACAAAAACCAAAAAAACCCCACCCACAACACATTAGCAGCATATCTTCTTCTTAATGATACATTTTGGATGTGACTTTCAAAAAAGCACAGCAACTTTGTAGCATAAATCGCACTGATACTCAATGGTATTTGTGCCCTTCATGCCTGTAGCCATTACTGAAAATCTCATTCTTTTTCCAGAGCTTTGGAGTTATTCCAGAGGTTGTACACAGAGAAAGAAATGGCAAGTGTCAGAAGGTATTTTGTATTTTACAGCAATGCTGCGCTGCTTTAGGACAGACATCAAGAATACTGAATGCATGTACTTACACAATAATGGGAGTTTAGGACAAAGGGAAAGGCTTGAGTCAAATTCAGCCAGTGAGTTTAGGTCAATCTCTGTTGCATCCATGCCAGCAAAAATGGGATTATCACTCTTTTTCCTCCCCCTGGCTCAAGGGTTGAGCTGCAATGTAGCTACTCATTTCCCAAAAAATACCCCTGACCACTACATATCAGTTACGTCTTCTCCCTCTTGAACATGAGTAAGTAAAACTTCAGGCTTTAGTTACAGCTAAATGAAACTGTGGCACAGTTTAACTGGGTCACTTAAAACATGTTGATTTGGGGGTTTCGTTTTTGGTTTTTTTTTTGGCAAGTCTTAATTAGCTTTTATCAAGTAGAAGAGACCCCAACCTTGACTAACGGCCACCTTACTTATTCTGAGACACCCTGGAACCCTCGGCTCCAGCGTCAGCCAAGTTTCCTTGGTGCTTTCCATGGACACATGGGTATCCATGTCATCTACTCCCACTGAGCACCATCACAGATGGGAGTTGCACCAAACAGTGGAGTTCCGAAGTTGGTGTCTAACACAAGCTGTAAATGCACTGAAATTTTAAATGGGCCGGCAAACCAGTTTGCAGTGGCTCCTCCTGGTTTCAGGTTTTCCCAGATCACGGAAAGTACAACACTAACTCAGGGATGAACATCCATCAGGTGCTATTCCAAGGAATAGGCTGATGTTTGAGCAGCTGTATAGGAAGCCTGGTTGAATGGCATGACTCCATACCAGAGGAGTTTTCTTTGTTAGATGAGCTAACCTCTACAGCCTGATCCTCATCACCCCCGCTGACATCCTTGAGAGCTGAGCACCTACAGCACCTTTACACAACTGGGCCATTAACTTTCTTCTTTCAGCTTTACCTTCTGTGAAAACAAGATTAAAAGATCTGTTAGCGAACATCAGTGGTATATAACAGGGCCACAGCCGTTGCTTTTGCAGAGAAACCAGCTAAAATTGAGAGCTATCAAGAGCCTTTAGCACTTGTCCACAATTACACAGATGTGTGATGTTTCTATCTTAAATTTCAGCATACTGCAAAAGGAATTTTTACAAATCAAAGTGCACAGGAGTTTGTTCATAACAGACTTGGAAGTTGTGTGGTTATTTTTGTCATTAACTGAGAAGCAAACTAGAAGCATCCCAGAGAACACAAAGAAAACATTTATGCTCCAAACATCTGCTTAGAAATTGCTTACAATCAAGCTTTTCACAAAGCTTTATCTTTTTGTTCTCTCCTCTCCCCTTCCACACCATCACTCCTTGCTTGCTAGTTTAGTATCATGAACATGCGTGCACCTACTGATTTGGCTGTGTTATTTGCTGAAACCGAGGACAAACTCTGGGTAGCTGTACCGTCAGGAATTTTGTGGTACATCAACCTTTCAGGCCATCCTTTTGCATACAAGGGCACTGCCAGCAGCAGAACAGTCCCACAAGAGCTCCATGTGAACCACTTTTCTCAGCTCCTCAGACCCAGTGGCTGCCAGCATCGTGGTCACTTCCAGCACCTAGCCAGCTTGCGCATACCCACTCTCTGTTACCATCTGCAGCTTGAAACACAGCCTCTGTGCCAGGAATGCAAGGGATCCAAGGTAGGGGAAGCCAGGGAGACAAATCAAACAGACAGGCAGTGCCCAAGCTTTCCTGCCAGCACCATTACAGGCCAGTGTAATCATCCAACCCTGAAGAGATACCCACACTCTTCTAGTAATGGTTCAAATGTTTGAGCTGGACCTGTGTTTACCAAGCTGTGCAATGAGACTTTGATGATCACAACTGCTAGCTTTGCTTCTCCTTGAAAGCAGCACTGCTGCCTGCACAGCACCCAACTTGTCAGATGCTTAAACCTGTACCATGATATTCGAGAGGCACCATCACAAGAGAGCATCCCAGCCCAGAGCTGCATTTCTTGGAGGAGGCAGTGTGATCACAGAATCAGAGTGCTTTGAGTCAGAACGGGCTTTAACCATCATCTAGCTCCAACCTCCCCTCACAGGCAAGGACATCTTCAACTAAAGCAGATTGCTCAAAGCCCCATCCAACCTGGCCTTGAACAGTTCCAGGGAGTGGGCATCCACAAATACTCTGAGCAACCTGGGACAGAGTCTCATCACTTTCACAGTGAAGAATTTCTTCCTGACAGCTGATCTCAATTTCTCCTCTTTCAGTTTGGAACTGTTACCCCTTGTCTTATCCCTACACTTCCTGGTGGAGCCCTCCTCATCTTTCCTGCAGGCCTCTTTCAAGGCCACCAGAAGGTCTCTCTGGAGCCTTCTCTTATCCAGCCTAAACAACCCCAGCTCTCTCAGCCTGGCCTCACAACAGCAGGTTTCCAATTCCTATCATCATTGCTATCACCTCTTCTGGTCCCACTCCAAATGGTCCATGTCTCTCCTGTGTTGAGGACTCCAGAGATGGCCCCAGTGCAGCTGGGGTCTCAACGGAGAAGAGAGGCAGAATTCCCTTCCTCCACCTGCTGCCCACACTGCTGGGGATCAGCCCAAGGCTGACAGTGCACAATGCAGGGTCACATCCAGCTTTTTGCCGAACACCACCCCCAAGTCCTCCTCTGCAGGGCTGCTCTCAGATGTCCCCTGCATCTCCTGCTCTCCTTTCAGGCACAGCCTATCATCCAAATTGTTTTTTGCTGTGCTACCTTTCTGCTCAGAGGAAAGGAGAAGCAGTACACTGCAGAAGATGAGCCATCACTCTTCTTGCCCTGAAACAAGCATTAGTTGCAACCTCACAGCAGCCTTCACATCCCGGCCTGCACTCTCACCACAAACCCAGCACGTGCTCCCAAACCCTGACTGACTGGGTCAAATGTGGACATCTGGAAAGAGACTTCTAACTCTTAATTAGAATTGCTGATCTGGTATTAACCAAGCTGTGTATCATTTCCATATGCCCTTGATTCCTTCTCTTAACAGTTGTGTTCCTGGACCTACTTCAGATACATTTTGAGACTCTCTCAAGAGAATGCACCTGAGTTGTTGAACCAAGACCTTGAGTAGACTCACTGCAACTACACTGTTCAACCCACTTAATCCTTAATTAGGGTTTCACTTTTTAATGTAAGGCTTCAATAATCTGCTCAGGAGAAATTGTAAAAGCAGATGCCAGGCTACCAAGGACTTTCTTTACATGCCAGCTACGTGTGGCTACACCATTACTACCTGGCTAGGGGAAGGTGTCCCTGTCTATGGCAGGGAAGTTGGGACTAGATGGTCCCTTCCAATCCAAGCCACTCTGCGATTCTATGATACTCTGCTTTTGCAGTCACATCACCCTACCAACCACTCAGCAATTACACAAATGCAGCCTATTCTTGTGTGACAGATAACAGTGTGCACCCCTGAGACTGAATTGCACTATTCACTGCAACAAGGAGGCAAAGGAGGAGCCACCCTTCACCAAAATACTTAACCTACCAGCAAAATTGTACATAAAGCCAACTATCTACACAAAAGATAACTGACGCTTGCTTTGAGCTAGGAAAATAATCATATCTCCTTCATGTCTTGCACTGTTACCCTTTAAATCCAGTGGTTTTATGCAGAAGAGACCGAAGAACAATCAACCTGTCAGAGTACTGTTGTAGGAAGGGAACTGGCTCAAGAGAGGCTCTTCCAGCTTTACAGTCAGATGTACCAACCAGGCCTTTATTGTTTCCATGATACTGTTTACACAGTTTCATTAAACTCACTGGTAACAGCTCATCACCATAATTAATTGAAGGAGGTGGAAACCAGAGTAAGGATTAAAGAGAGGTTTCATCAGCTTAACTAATGTGGATGCATCAAGAGCATGGCAAGCAGGTCACAGGAGTTCTCCTCCCTCTCTACTCTGCCCTGGTGAGGAAACATCTGGAGTATCGTGTCCAGTTCTGGCCTCCCCATTTTAAGAAGGATGGGGACTTGCTGGAGGAGGTTGAGAAAAGGGCTTACAAAGATGATGAAGGGACTGGGGCATGTCTCTTATGACAAAAGGCTAAGAGAATTGGGGGTTTTCAGTCTGGAGAAGAGAAGACTGAGATAGAAGCTCATCAATGCAGATCAATACTTAAAGGGTGGGTAGCAGGAGGATGGGACCAGGCTTTTTGCAATGGTGCCCAGTGACAGGACAAGGGGTAAGGGCACAACTGTGAACATAAGAAGTTCCATCTAAACATGAGGAGAACCTTCTTTAATTTAAGGGTGACAGTCCAGTGGAACAGGCTGCCCAGAGAGGTGGTGGAGTCTCCATCTCTGGAGACATTCAAGACCTGCCTGGATGTGTTCCTGTGTGACCTTTTCTAGGTGAACCTGCCTTGGCAGGGGGATTGGACTCAATCTCCAGAGGTCCCTTCCAACTCCTACCATACTGTGATTCTGTGATCTCATCCAAAGGTGGCTTCAGGAAACCACTGAATCTTCCATGTGATGCTGCTGTCCTTGGCTGCAAAGCTGCTGAACATGGGGAAGAGACAGCACTTTGCATTTTGGTATGTCCAGCTTGTTCTCTATTTGTCTGCACAGAGACTAAACAGTCACTGGTGGGAATTAGCAAAGGCTTGAGTTTCAACACAAAATCTGAGCTTTAAACAGCAATTTTTAGAAATCTCTTGCAACATTCTGACCTAGTCAAACCCAAATGTAAACCTTCTTAGATACGAAACATGTCCAACCAGTAGGAGCAGATGAAACAAAAACTTTTTAAAAATCATAATTTCAGACTAAATCCTCCAGATCATCTCATTATTCTATTTAATACCTTGCAAGTGCATCCTCTGCTCAGAGGGCAGCCTGCCAAACAGTCCAAAAGCAGCCTCAACCAAAGCTGGTCAGTGAATTCCTGACCTCTTCCCACGCATTCAGTCACCAGCACAAAAAAGGATCCTGTCACTGACTGTCCCCGAGGGGACTGGATGGCTTCAGAGGAGCTGAACCACAGATCTTGTAAAGTAACAGAAGTCATAGAATCATAGAACTGTTTAGGCTGGAAAAGACCTTTAAGATCATTAAGTCCAACCACTACCATGTTGCTCACCACTGCACCTACATAGCTTTGAAACCCCTCTAGGGATGGGGACTCCACCACTGCTCTGTGCAGCCTGTTTTAGGGCTTTAGAACCCTTTCAGGAAGAAATTTTCCCCCATGTCCAACCTAAACTTCCCCTGGCACACTTTGAGGCCATTTTCTGATCATCCTGTCACTTGCAACTTGGAAGAACCCAACACCTACCACACTTCAACCTGCTTTCAGGAAGTTGTAGAGACTAAGAAGGTCTCTCCTCAGGCTCCTCTCCTCCACACTGAACAACTGCAGTTCCCTCAGCTGCTCTTCACAGAACTTGTTCTCCAGACCCTTCACCAGCCTTGTTGCCCTTCTCTAGGCATGCTATATCAGCTATTCTCAGCCTCAGAAAGAAAACTGAAAAAATTACACTGAGTAACTTCAGTTTCCAGTCAACTCCAGCAAAACAGAGACTCATATTGGATAGCTCTGGATATCTAATGCCACCATGTTCTCTAGATAAATGAGAAAATAATTAAATCCAAGGGTTTTGAAAGGACAGCGAGACTTTGTCAACCTGGAATGGAAAGTATGAATAGGGGTATTTGAAACACAGAAATAGTGAAAGAGTCAGAAACTGTGCACCTGAACTTCAAATGGTTTCTCTTTCTTGCATGCATTGGAGGAAAAAACAAAGCTACCTTTGTTAAAATGAGACCCCTGCATCTCACAGAAAAGTCTCTGTCAGGGCAGAGCACACAAACATCACGATACCTGCAGCTCTTTTGCTCTTCACAACCAAACCCTCTGTCCAAACCCAACCAGCTCAGAAGGAATCTGCACAAACTACCAAAATCTTCTTCATCAAATACAACTTATCCTGGGTTCAGCAAATAAAAATTTACACAAAATACATTTACCAATTTAAAAATGTAAGAATATTTTCCTCCAAATGAGTCTAATTCGAGACTCCTTGCAAAGAAGCATTTCCCAAGCCACTCAAATACCTTCTTTGGACCATGAATAAGACAAAGTCTTGCTCCGGTTGCTTCACCAAAATTCATCCAGTTCAGTGCACCTAAAGATTACAGGAAGGCTATTCTCACATAATCAAGGCTGATGGGCAATTTTGTATTCACTTGCAGATTACAGTTGCCTCTCACACCATTACTTTAATACTTACTATAATGCATTTAAATGACACAAAGGTCCACAGGCATCTGGGATTTGCTTTTTGATGTATTTACCAGCATGTTGGTAGGCTTGATGCATGTTTTCCAGAGGCATGTTTTTAAAACTACAGCAATTAAATTTTATTCTTCCTTAAAAGTTTCTAAAATATTTGGCTACATACCTAATTCCCAACTTTAAACTGATGGATAGTCCTTGACGAAAGGGTTGTCTTTTATGTGTCATCTTGTAATGCAATACATTTTGCTTGAAACATCTTTATCTGTGCACCAAGATGTGGATACAGAAAATCTGACATGAAAATAAAAAAATAAATTAAAATAGAAGTTAATTTAACAAATTAGTTGCTCTGAGAACAACTGTTTTATGACCTGGAAAACACGCTTCCTATGAGAGACTCGAGGAGATAATCTTATTTTAGCTTATTGAAAGGTAATTTAAGTGAAGAATAATTATGAAGTACATCTACCCAGGCAGCATGTAGATTAAAGACCAGAGACAAAGCTGTGAGAGCTCACAGTCATGGCCCTCTGCTTCCAAACTGGAAATGCAGTTAATAAAAAGCTGGGATTCTAACCAGAAGTTAATATTCTACCTCAAGTGACAGTGCAGGAAGTTTTAAAGGCGTAACCTGAGCACCTACCAGTCAGAAAACAAACAGAAAGACCTAACATTGCTTACTCCAAACTGCAATACAGTTTGTAATGCCTGTGTTTCTGCAGGCTTGCTTTTCTGAATTTACATGGAGATTAGCTCCTTACAGAAAACTCTTTTTTAAGATAACACTATTTGCCAACCTTCCTTCTCATTGTTTAGCATCATAATTTCCCCTTTTCATTTACACACTCTCTGCTGATGGTATTCATAGAATTATTTTAGTTGGAAAAGACCTTTAAATCCTACCATTATCTAACTCTACCAAGGCTGGTGCTAAACCAGGTCCCTCAGCACCACATCTCTTCTCTGTTAAATGTGTCCAGGGACAGGGATTCAACTACCTCCCTGGGGAGCCTGTTCCAGTGTTTGAGATCCCTTTCAGGGAAGCTTTTCTTCTGATATCCAACCTAAACCTCCCCGGTGAAATCTGAGGCAGTTTCTTCCTGTCCTATCACTTATTACCTGATAGAAGAGATCAACCCCCACTTCACTCTAACCTCCTTTCAGGGAGTTGTAGAGAGCCAGAAGTCTCCCCTCAGCCTCCTTTTCACCAGGCTGAACAATCCCAGTTCACTCCTCACCAGACTTGTGCTCTAAACCCTTCACCAGCTTTGTTGCCCTTCTCTGGACCTGCTCCAGCACCTCAATGTCTTTCTTGCAGTGAGGAACTCAAAATAGAACCCAGTATTCAAGGTGCGGCCTGACCACTGCCAAATACAGGAGGAGAAACAAAAGCCCTCTGAATTCCTGTCCTTCTCCCCTTCCACCCCTCCTCACAAAAACATTTTCCTTAACATATGAATGATCCCAACGATTTGGCCATTTCCCATCAGAGAACATCACAAGCAACCAGAACGGATTTCAGAATGCACTTAATTCCTGGCTGCCACTCCTCCAGCAGTGCCTTCATGGTTTGCTCTCCTCTGCAGATGGACAGGTGCCCACACCTAGGAGCATGGTCTGACATTCATAAAGCTGCTAATACTGTCCACAGATGCTTAAGGCCTACCAGCACATGCTCTGTTCTTGGGAAAGAAACCCCCTGTTTTCAATAAAACAGCCTCTCCTCTGCAGGATCCAGCTCTCTGCATATATCTGCTAACAACATCTCAGTATTTCTCCACCCCCTCCCCATGTTTCTCTTTTTTGTCAAGCTCTCCAGCATTTGTTCTGGGATCTAATTAAGGTCCCTTATCACCACGGCAAGAGGGGGGCAAGGTCTAACAAAACAGCATTAATGAACTGATTGTTTTCATTGGGCACATACTGAGTTATAATCCCCAAGCCTGGTACATATCTACACTGGGAAGGAAGGGGAATAAAAAAAAAAAAAAAAANGAAGGGAAAAAAAAAAAAAAAAAAAAAGAAAAAAAAAAGAAAAAAAAAAGACAAAGAAAGAAACCAAAACCACCCAAACCAAAACTGAAATCTAACAAAGCCTTGTGTTGTTCACATTTTTTAAGACTTTAACTGGAAGTCCATGGAAAACTGGCATGATTCAACAGCACCTTAGAGCTTATTTTTAAATGGGAGATTTATTCCAATTAGGACAGGCAGCTTCATCGCTGGGTTAAAGGTTGAACTCCATGATCTTAGGGGTCTTTTACAATCTAAATGATTTGATGATTTTGTTTTCTAAACATATGCAGAAGTCTTGCACCTACCCTCTGACTCTTCTTCAAAGAGATGAGCCTCTCATAAACTTCATTATTTAGATACCATTTTACAAGTAATTCAGAACCTCTTCCCACCTTTCTGGGTTATTAAATCTATTAACATCCCAGGATATTGTTATGTAAGTACTGCTCATCTCCATTATGCAGCAGAATTAGAAGACAGCTATTAGAACCAAACTTGCCTTGTTTCATCTCATTCTCTGTGTGAACTCAAACACCAGAAGATAACCTTCAGGGGATGCAGCTTTTGATACTGAAGAGAAAGACAAGTAAAGGAGAGCAGCAAAGTCCAGGAGAGGGAATAACATGGGTATTTCAGGTGAGTGTTGCAGCAGAGAATGCATGCATTTGCTTGCCCTGAAAGAGTAAATCCTTTACTCTTCCCCATATTTATCTCCTTGTTCTCTCCTTTCATCTTCAACTTCCAGTTACATTCAAAGATTTCAGTACCACCTACAGCCAACCTAGATCAACACTTGGAAGGCTCTCCTCCAAGAAATGTCTAGTTTAAACACTACAGAAAGCATTCTTCTTAACTCTGCCCCCTCTTGGTTTAGGTTCAACTGGCTCCCCAGATGCTTTTTGAAGAAACTGCTAAGAGAGGTCAGCTTTTGACAAGAAATCAGTCCTGGCCAACAGGAATCTGCAGAAAGACCTCTCCACCTTTTACTGGAATAGAAATCTTCAAGAGAATATCATGAACCTCTTTAATTAAGTATGATAGCTCATGTAAAAGGGAAGAAAGTTTTCCAGGCCAAACTTTGAAAGGTTGCCTGATTTTTTTCAGCTTTAAGAGCATGCAATTTGAAACAAGCAGGGTCTGTTTCACTCGAGAGAATCTAACAGTTGGCTGGTCCAAAAGGCTTTGACTGCAGTTGTATTGGAGCTGTTTGTCCTTAAAGAACATGCATGTGGTCACCACCTTGTCTCAGTACTGGAGATATGGGTGGTATTTCACTCTCAAGACCTCACCTCACATCTCCAGGTGCATCCCTTTGTACTCCTGTTAGCCTGTCTGCCTCTCAGCTTTCTCTAAAGACTCAGCTAACATTGTTAAGAGCTCTGAGATCCCTCCCAGCCCAAACACCTTCTTTAAATAGCTGCGATGGAGTATCATTGCAAATATGTGTCAATGCATACACGACCCACAGACAGTGCTCAGTTTGGAAAGCAGTACCCATGAAGTTTCATCAGCATGAGGCTTTTTGCCTCCTATTCACACTTTGTGCAATAACGTACGTACTGGAAAGCTGAATCCCAGATACAGGATAAAATATGATGTTTTACACTGAAAGAGCCTGGGGATAGCACAACAGGAGCAACAGAAGAACATGTGAGGAGCAAAACCCTGCAAAAGAGGAAATATTTTTACTAGAAGAAACAGTGAAGTGTTTTTTAAAGCAGCAATACTGAGGGTCTTCTTCAACACACTTTTCAAACCTTCACTAATTTTCACAGCACTCCAAAAACATTCACATGTGAGAGTGGTGAGACACTGGAACAGGCTGCCCAGGAACGCTGCAAATGCCTCCTCCCTGGAAGCAATCAAGGCCAGGTTGCACAAAGCCTTGAGCAACCCAGTCTAGTGGAAGATGTCCTTGCCCACAGCACAGGGGCTGGAACTGGATGAGCTTTAGGGTCACTTCCAACTCAAACCAATGTATGATATTAATAATCCCACTAAATAAGTGGGGCAAGCAGGAGAGAAACATGATGGCACTGTCCTATGACCAAGAGAAAAGACAACATTGATGCTACGGATGGGATTCAAGTTTGTTGGCTTACACACTCAGAGCATCAAGTAATACCTCCTGTGCATTTTAAACACAAACCCACTTCCCTTGTCAACTGTTCTATCATAACACATTTTGGAAAACAAAAGCTAATGCCACAGATGGAGATGGTAACTTACGCCCATTTCTTGAGGGCATAGGTTCAGATCCCACTTCCTTGTGAAGTACCAGCTTGCCCAGCTCAGCCTGCTTGGTCATCTCCCTTTCTAAACAATAAAATATATTCTGGTGTAAGTGAGTTCTGCTCAGAAGAGCATCAAATAGTGCAAGTACTTCTCATCATGTTGTTTGCTCTCATGCTCTGTGCAGGAGAGAAGCACTTGCAGTGGAGGTGATGTTTTTTAATAAGTAAAGTGTCTGCAGGCAGAGTGGCATAAGACCATAACACATAACTGAGAAGAACACAAATACCCGTGTACATGTGACTACATGCTTATGCTAGATGGCAAAGAAACACCCTTCCCATCCAAAGTAGCATGTTTTGTAGCTGTCCTTTGCTCCCGTGTTCATGGTACTGCTATCCCAAGCAAGCACTTGTTCCAAGGCAGTTTTTTTAACAGAGTGGGTTAAGACTAAAAAGTTCTCTGTGCCAAGGAAGCAATGCTGCCAGCTACAATCTTGATCTTGAAGACTTGCTAGACCTTTTAGTTACCATACATAGAAGGCACTTAATTTCCCAAAGATAAAGACACTGAACTCCGTTCAAAATTAAGCAAGAGGTTGATAAAAGAAGAAAAACTTGGGCAGGCTGCAGTGGGCTACAGCAGAATGAGATGCACCTCATCTTTCTCACCCTAGTCTTGCCTAACAGCTGAGGACTCAGTGGAATCATAAGATAGTTCTGGTTGGAAAGGACCTGCAAGATCACTGAGTCCAACCATCGACCCAACACCACCATGGCCATTAAATCATGTGCCAGAGTGCCATGTTCACACATTTCTTGAACACCTTCAGGGATGGTGGCTCCACCATCTCCCTGGGCAGCCTATCCAATGCTTGACCACTCCTGAAGTAAAGATTTTTTTCCTAATATCCAACCTAAACCTCCCCTGGCACCATGACCTGCTGCACTACACTGCTGTTACACAGCCAAGGAGGACTGAAAAACTCAAATGAGGTCATCGCCCACCATCATGATTTCTAACCCCTAGCGACAGCAGAAATTACCACTCAAAGTTCTATGCTGGAGCTCTGCATCACCACCTGAACTAGAAACACTCCTCAGCTATGGATGGAATCGACAGAATGGCAGAGACTTCCCACCAGAGACCTTATCACAACTGAAATGCTTCTATTGTTCTCCTTAACTCACCAACAAAGCCTACATGTAACTTGGTTTGGGTTTAAATTTTGGAGGCTGACTCTCATAATGTTTCTTGCAGAGAAGTCTGTTCAATCTAGTTTTATTGCAGGCACACCCATAATGCAACTACCTCTTATTAAAACACATCATTAGTGGCTAACCTTCCAAACTAAAAATGACTGTGAAACTCAGAATAAGGCTATTCATCCATAAAACGGTGATTTTTTTGGTTCCAACTCTCCCCATATGCAAATCCACTTCTGTTGATAAATGCCATACAATTACAACTCTGGACTGTTGACTTTATTGACCCATTGTGATTTGAATTCCAGAAGTCCTAAGCTCACAGACCCTCTACTTTACACATACATTTGGAAAATAAACACAATCTATAGAAGTAGTAAACAGATTTGTAGTGAGTGTTGCTTATCCCTGTCAACTGTACTGATGAGTAACGCTGTTAAAAAGGATCAGATCGCCCACAAACTACAATCACAGCATTCCCATGTCCAAAAGCCACGTGCTTCTCCAATTAGTTGCTTGAAACTAATTGTCAGATGTAATTTTCAGTCAGCAGTTTCTTCTTCCTTCCTCCTCCTTAATATATTCCTTTTGCACGCATTCCCCACAGCACCTGACTTGCTCAGCAATCTTTCCTCCCTTCCTTACACACTCATGCATTATGTCTTAGACCTAATCTCTCCTCACAGCTTTTGAGCAGAGCTCTTCCAGGCAGCTGACATTTAAATAAGCTCTGTATTGACTTTCCTCTGCTGTACCTCAAGTCCTCCTTGTTTTCCTTATGTTCATATTCCAATTCAGCTTCTGTGCAGCTCCTTCTGAGGGTAAGGGAAGCAGAGCTCGACTGATAATCAATAAACACCTTTACCCCGTGATGCCTCAGACGTAAAGCCCAGAAGGAGATTCCTCTCCCTTTGCATATTCACTAGTTTGGCTAAAAAGGCAGAAAAATTTTGGTTTTCTAAATCTCCAGCATGTTACAGACTACACTAAGCCTGTGAACCTTCCTTTAACTCACATTAAACCGATACAACTTTTAATTAAAAAAGTAATTTTGAAAAATTGCTTGTGCGGTGCGGAAGGTGCTGCTCAGACAGCATCACTGATCCCTGGAGTTCTGCAGCCTTGAGTTTAATAAACCGAATTTTCAAAGGTAAACACAGCTTGCATCAGCACAAACCTATTTTAGACTCAGATTTTCCATCGGTTTCTTTTTTAGCCAGAAGAGAATGTTTTCAGAGTGTCACACACTAAGCATGGCAGTGGTGTCACCAGACACTAGTTGTGGGTGCTGGAGTTGGTCCAGAGAAGGGTCTGGAGGACAGGTCTTATGAGGACTAGCTGAGGGGACTGGGGGCGTTCAGCCTGGAGAAAAGGAGGCTGAAGGGAGACATTCTGGCTCTTTGCAACTCCCTGAAAGGTGGTTGGAGCCAGGTTGGGGTTGGTCTCTGTTCACAGTAACAAGCAATAGGATGAGAGGAAAAAGCCTTGAGTTGCACCAGGGGATGTTTAGGTTGGGTATTAGAAGAAACTTCTTCACTGAAAGGGTTCCCAAACACTGGAACAGGCTACCCAAGGAAGTGGTTGGATCATCATTCCTGGAGATGTTTTAAAGCTATGTAGATGTGGTGCTGAGGGACGTGGTTTAGCACCAGGCTTGGCAGAGTTGGATCATGGTTGGACTCCATGATCTTAAAGGTCTTTACCAGTCAAAATGATTCTGTGATTCCAGATGCAGGTGAGCTTTGTCCACCTGCCAGCCAAGGCAGCCTTGTCTCAGATGGAAAGAGGAAGGCAGGCAAGACACCACCTCTCCCCTATTCTACCCAGCACCAGCACGGCTGTAAGGACAGAAGGCCCTGGGTGCGTGAGCAGAGGTACAAAGAGTCACATCCTCCCTGCTTGATGCTGAAGAAAATGCCAGGCACAAGAACTGCCATAAAATCTACACCTGAGGCTGTGTGCAATCATATGCTCACACAGCAGCTCCTGCCTTCTACAACTATAATTCAGGATTTATTTTGCCTAATTTCTTATTTCCTGTAGCAGGTAATCCAGCAGCAGGGAAAGGCAAAGGGGAGAACAAAAATAAAATAAAAATCAAACCCAAATATTTTGCCCTAGGCTGAACCAAATCTAAACACTCTCAGGTTTCCTTCTGTTTGTTTTTATAACCTTTCACCTGTTGTTTTTGCAAATTCTTTTAAATTAATCATTTGAATTATCATTAGTCCAACAGTTTAGAAGATGCCCAGTGACAGTATCATTCCCTCCTTTTCCCTCCTCATTTCCCCTTATCAATTCCTCACAAACTACTGCCCATTACCCTGCAGACATGCCCAGGGAAGGGCTAGGGAGCCAGAATTCCCAGGTTCATTTACCAGCTGCATTTCTAGCAGGTCATTAATTTTCCCATGAGCTGGTTAGCTGCTGGATACAGCTAGGAGAGGTGGATTGTGCAGCTTTCTCTCGTGCTTATAAAGCAAATACTTTGTGAATCAGGGCATGCTGTGCTGATCTGAAACACCAAGCATTCTCTTATGATACACAAATAAATATAAATATAGCACTTATCATTTCTATCTCTACTTATCTGCATTTCTATTACTTTCAAACTTCTAATGTCGTTAAAAATGCCAAAAGGAGAAAGCTCAAGGTCCTTATGCCTCTTCCACCAAGACATGGTGTCCTATGATAGTACAAGGGGCAGTGGACACAAACTGGAACACAGGAAGTTCCACATCTCAACATGAGGAAAATCTTCTATGGTGTGAGGGTGGTGGAGCCCTGGAACAGGCTGCCCAGAGAGGTTGTAGTTTCCTTCTCTGGAGACTTCCAAGAACAATCTGGATGAGTTCCTTGCCGATCCTGCTTTGGCAGGGGGTTGGACTCAATGATTTCCAGAGACCCCTTCTATCATACTACAGTAAGCCTGCCATGTCATTTTTAACTTTCACTGAAGCCCTGTGTTATTTCTAAGTGTGTTTCCTCACTCAAAACTTCATAAGAAAGCAACTTTAAAGGGTTTGTTTTCAGCAGCAGTAATACAAACACTGACACATTCAGTACTACTCATACCAAGTGATGCATTTCATCTTCACGTCCCCTAACACCACCATTGCTGACTCTCCTGTGAAACTTAACATTGGAAAACAACTTATTTTATTAAACATACACTCAAATTTGGCCTCAGTTCCACCAAATATTTAAGCATGTGCCTAAATATCAAGTGTGCAAGCACTCCAATGAGTTCTGATTTTCAGATATCTGGTAACACACACACAACAAACTCCCAAAGATACAACAGTCCTCCTTTATCTGAAGAGCTCCACTCCATAGATCAGCCTTTCAGAGCCGTGCCAGCTTCGCCTCTAACAAGCTCTTCACACTTCTTTTTTTTTTTTTTTTTTTAAGACTAATAGGCTCCACATATTCATCTCCAAAGAATATAAATTCCCTTCTTCCTTTTCCCTTTTAAATATGTCAGGAAACATTACAAAAAATAACATCTGTGCCACAGTTATGCAAGAAGCAGCATAACCATTAAACTGCACTTTATAAAGAGCGGGCTGAGTTAAAATAAAATATAAAAAGGCAGCTAAAGAAGTTCACCTTAAACCTTAAGATCAGCGAGGATTTCAGTGCTACTTCTCTGCCTTGCTCACTGTAACCTCCCTGTTCTGTTGCTTCTCTTCATGGATGCTTCGTGTCTATTTAAGTATCCACGCTGTGAGCAGCACAAACGGACTGAATCTGGCTGAAAGGGTTTAAACATTCAGCAGGAAGACAAAGAATACCCAAAGTGTTTTTAGGATGTGTATACATTTCAGAGTATGTGAACAGCACTATACATTTTCTTGCAACACTTAGTGAGCCTTCTCTTTTCACAAATATAGGTCAAGGGAGCTAAATTGTCTTTTTGCCTCAACTCCAGCTTTAAATGCATAAAGAATTAGATTTTTAGGGAGCAGAATGAAAGAAATTGTGTATTTCATGCTATTATATACCCAGCCAAGGATCCCAAAGGGTTTATTTGGGCTTTAAAAAAAAAACAAAAAAAAATCCCTGGCATTTGTCAGACTAAAACCATTTTCCTTTGGTGTTTGCACAACCATCTTTTCCAGATTTGAATAAATAACATCAAACAAATTCTTTTGACTTCCATTACCACACAATGCACAGAAGTTGCTCAAGGAGAGACAGAGCAGTGTGTGAAAAGATTTGATAGCAAAGGACTGTGAGCAGCACTGTGCACAACCATCATCACATCTGGAAACGCTCATTCCAACTCCTCTGCTACCTTCCGATTTTATTTCTGGTTATTGCCCCAAAAGAAAAGATTCAAACAGGCCCAGACGACAAGTCTGAGAGCTACCACCACAGAGTTCTGCTTTACCCATAGATGGATGGCAGGGAGGTGCTGAAATTATTACCAGAAAAACAAAAATCCTGACTAAACACATTGAGTTTTCACCTTGACTCTTCACTTACTGACACTTGCAAATTTAGGTGTGATTTAATGCAGCCCCTTCAACAAATCCCTGGGCCTAATCATAGTTGAATATCATAGCAATTTCCTCTTTTCCCCACCGTGAAATGTCACTCACTATGTCACTCCAGCATTACCACCTATCCCTTCCTAGGGACCATTCTTCCTCCATTCCTGCTCTTGGCTTTTCTGATGGCATTAAGAAGGTTGAAGATGAACACCCCAAGGCAAAGCCTGCACTTACAGTCTCATGTTGCAAAACTTTCCCCCCAGCAGCTGAAAGGTTAATTCATTTCTGAATTCATCCTGAAGTAGCCTTTAGGAGGTCTTAAACTCACCCTAGTATTTGAAGTGAGGGAATCCAGCATATGCAGCCAGATAGTGCATACAGAGGTAAACACAGTGAAACAGGAGGAAAGGAGAATGTAGTTAATAGGAAAAAAAACAGAGATGGAGTGGGATACCAGGTGCTTAACACATGAATCAGAATGAGTGATTCCATATACCAGTAACTACAGAACAGTCAATGTATCAGCCACAAACTAACATGGCATTCAGCTCTGCATCATGACCAATAGCCATCTTTCCTCCAGAAATGCTTCAGAAGGGTGTCATCAGCACTATATCTTGTGATAACGAAGCACCAAATCCCAAAATCCCTCTACAGAAGGGGGAACTGTGAGTAACACGTGGCTCTTATCTTGACACTGTATACAAACATAAAGTATAACCTGAAGGTAAATTCCAAAATGTAACTTTGCACTGCCTAATAGAGCAGTAAATTCTGAGCAAGCAATCAAAAATTGCCAACCAAAAATTTCGCCCTTCCAAAACAGAGACTTCCTCGAAATCCCATGGATTGCCCTCCCATTTGGAAAGGTTGGGAATCTTTTAAAAGATGAGCCTGTCCTCATTTTTTATCAGCCAAAAAAGGAAAAGGTAAGGAATTCACACAAATTAAAGGAAGAAAACAAGCACAACAAAGCTGGGTTTACTGCAGTACAACCTTTCCATCAAATGGTAATGTAACCAGATAAATAAGACAATTAATTAAGTGAAGGTTACTGGGTTAGGACAAATTATTTTTTCTGAGGGAGGTTTCAGCTGATGGGTTTCCTCCACGTTTGCCGTGCCTAGGTGGATTAATGCCACGTGACTCCTCTGCTTCAGATCAGCTTGGGATAGTAATGGTCCTAAATACCAGTGTTACACATTAGCCATCCTGCCTGTGTCATCACTTGCTGTATTTCTGTACAAGTTGGCAACCTCTGCTCGATGCACTTCAAAATTAATATACTGCACACTCAAAGAACCTTAGACAACCACGACATGGACAAGGTAGTTTTGATATAGTGGATTTCCTTAGATACAGACATAAACAAACCACGGGAAATTATTGTGTGCTGTTCCCTCCAGAGCCAGCAGTGTCAAGAAGATAGGGCTTTGCTTGTTTGCTTTAATATGAGCTGAAAAATTATGGTCAGCAGCACACTTTGCTTTCTGATATCCCCCCAAACTCTACCCATCCTTCCATATTAAAGGCACAGCTGTTGATGGAGACCTGCTCATGGCACATAAGCAAAAACCCCCACATCACAACTTCTTGCAGCTAAAGTAACCTCACTCCCCAAGAGTTTTCTTGACACAAATGAAAACAGCAACCATCCTGTAAAAAAAAGTAAGTTTCATTTTTACTCTCGAGGTTCCAAGATGTCTAAGAGCACTAATTACTCCATTTCCTGGAGCAAATTTAAATAAGACCCAGTGTCCATCTGTATGACTACCAAAATACCAGCACAAAACTTAAATTCATATTCAGAGCATTTACACACAACTGTGCAGGCTACAGGGGAAAAGTGCTGCTAGCTCCCCAAACAGGTACCACATTCCCTTGTGAAACTCCCACCCATAACCCTTGTTCCAGTGAAGGAGTTAAGTATTTGTCTGAAGTTATTCAACAACTGTGAAGGTCAAGTTTTGTCCTAACTGCCCAGTTGCAAACAAACACACCTTTCATGCAGGCAAGTGCTCCAGGCTGCTACCAGCCAGAGAGTAAAAAAAAACCAAAAAAAACCTCAGAGGAGAAAAATGAGAGTAAATTGGTAGCAAAGGGTACACACCTGGTCTAGAGTACAGTCACTGCTTGCAGAGGATCTAGCTGACCCAGCAAGAGACCTGAAAATTGGGGCCAATGCAAGGGATGGGAAAGAATGACTTTTTTTGATGTAGAAAACGTATAGTTTCAGCTAAAATACCAAAAATTAAAAGAGCTTCAGTGGCACTTCTGAAGACTTTAAAAAAAAAAAAAAAGGCTTTGGAAGCTTTAGATTTGAAGCTTCACAAGCTTCTTATGAAAAATGCAAGCTTTGAAAAACTTCTGAAGATTTAATATTCTTACTTTGGGCTCTTCTACTGCCAACAGACTACGGATGCTGTAACTAATAAAAAATAATTAATGCCAATAAACAGGCCCTTCATAAGGCTTCAGCTTCTCTTCTCCATCAAAGACCCAAGTCATTCACTGGGACATGGCGCAGGAAACAAAATCCACGCTCAGAGCTTGTCTTTTCTACATTTGGTTCTTTTGCACTAAAACTCAACATCAAAAACCTTCCAAGTGCAAGGAAAGGAATTTGATTTTTTCCTAAGTACAGCTCCAAAGGCAGCTCCCCAGCATGGCAGAGATCTTACCTAGAACACAACTGAGAAAGAGCTAGGAGTCTGTGCAAAAGCCAAGGTCTCTCACAGGCAATGAAATGACCAGGCAGTCTCTCAGTAGTGCTCCACATAGAGCAGTACCCTACACTCCAACAAGCGATATCCTGGCACTCTTGAAGGCCAAGTCACATCCTGCAAGATTCACAAGGACTGTTTTTTCTCATAACCTCCATTTCAGAGTCTGAAAATGCCCTCAAAAATGCAAGAGGCTCATGTATCAGCCACACAGAATCACAGGAATTGGAAGGGCCCTCTGGAGACCATCCAGTCTAACCCCCTCCTAAAGGAGGGTCACCCACAGCAGGCTGCCCAGGATCACAATGTCCTCCACAACCTCTCTGGGCAGCCTGTTCCAGACCTCCAGCCACCCTCACAGCAAAAATGCTTTTTCTCCTGTTCAGATAGACCACCCTACATTCCACTTTGTACCCATTGCCCCTTGTCCTGTCACTCGGCACCACCCAAACGTCTGGCCCCATCCTCTTGCCCCACACTTTCTGGATATTAACAAGGTCCTTCTCACCAGTTTTGGCACACCAGGAAAAGTACAGTGGCAATGCTTGGGGTTTGGTACACAAGAAGTTCCTCATCCTGGGGGCAAGGGGAGGTAGAAATTGCCCCAGCTAGTTTGAAGATCCTGCCACTCCCCTCTCAAACTGACCCAGTGGACAAGCATGTAACAGCTTCAGGCAACAGCAGCGAATGCCACAAAGCAGTAAGGATGACCTTCACACCATGAACCAGTAACTCATGCACGAGGAGCTATTCTGCATAACAGACTCTATGTTAGTAAGGTGAGAAAGATGATAAACTAGCAACAAACCTTCAACCAGTGTCTAAGCCAAGGGAACTGCCTCTGCTGTTCATGCCAGTTTCAACAACATGCTGAAGACTGGCTTTGCAATGCCATGCAAGGTGACATCCAGAAGTCCAGGCTCAAGTTCTCCCGAACTCCACAGATGTGCTTGGTCTCATGCCAAGGGATAACAGCAGGTATTTGCAGAGATAATGATCACAATAATGACAATAACCATCCAGAAAGGTGTTAAAACTGATTTAGTTAAGGAATCAACTAAGGTCCAAGCAGAAGCAATGCCAGTCCTTTTGGTCCAGCACACGACGGTCCTACCCTCTCAAGGGACAGACAATCTAGGCAAGATTATCCATCAGCAACTTCTAGTGACACATCCACCCATATTCTGAAGATACAGAACAAGCAAAATAAAAGAAATACCAGACCAATGAAAGGAAACAAGCAGCCAGCAGAATTTTCTATCATGGGAGACTATCGAGATGAGAGCTTGGATAAATTAACCAAATCAGGCATCTTACAGCAAAAAGCATTTGCAGAGTGCTGTTAAAATCAAACAAGACTGCAACCATGAGCTCACATTGCTGGGCAAAAGAATCACCTTTCTCAATACTTCAGGGTCACAAAAGAAACTTTGCCCAGGGAGAACTTCCATCTTGCTGCCTACTCCCAGATCTCCGACACAGCCAGCATGCAGCTCTCTTCTGACCAGAGGGCACTGGATTCCATCCCCATGTTATTCACAGAGCTGATGTAGTGATGCAGACACAAACACAGCTCAGACCTATCACTGTTTGGAGACTGCCTCATCATCCAGCTCAGCCCATGCAAAAGCAATACAAGAACACCTTTGGTACAGAAGAAATTCTTGAGATTTAAAGTTTTAACAGGAGCTAACAAATGCCAGGGATGAAAGAAATCCTGGGATGAAAGATCTCTATGACACCTGCTTTGAATAAAAAGACATTGCTACAAAAATATCAGAGACCTGCTGGTCTAGAGCCTTTGCTACATGTCATTCCCCAGACATCAATTTGCAAGAGAGGCACACAAAAGCAGCATTACAGAGATTACATGCTACTCCATGAACTGCAAACAAAATCTACCCAGCACTACCACCATCCAAAGCACTCCTGAACTAAAGCCATCTTCTCTTGCTCTTCATGAGATGACTTTGCTAAGCATAAGGCATCCAGCCAGATTCAGCTTCAGCCTGCAGAACCTTGTGCAGAACAGACAGCTCCTATTGCAAACTTTGCTCGAGCTCAGCTTCACCAAATACTCCCCATTTTCCCATGGAATTGACACTTTGGTACTGACAGGACAGCTGATTCTCAATTTCTGCACCCAACGTCTGGGTATTTAAACTAGTTCATCATCTTTAGTGACTGTAACTTCACAACACGGTAGCACATAGTCACTACTTAACATTTCACAATACCAGCACCCAGGAACCCTAAAATCAAAGGGCTGAGACCCTAACAAGCCTGTCTCACCACATTAAGGTAAAAAAAACAGGTAGAACCCTATGCTACAATGGCCCAGACCTCAGCACAGGTGACACTGACAACAACTGGAAGGAAGAAGATAAGAGCAAGATACCAACAAAACATGGTTGGCTCAGTTTTATGCCACATGGCTCATGTACTCACTGCTGGCAGCTTGCACAAAATCAGGCTCGTCAAGCACCTGACTGCATACAGAGGTAATGATTATAAAGCCAGCTCAAGCGGGGTTGAAAGTACACAAAGACCTAGCAGCAAAATAAAAAGATGCAGTACTCTCCCAGATGAAAACACAGGACTTGGAACATAACAGGTGGATGATATAAAAATTGTGTCACTCTCAATTCTCAAAATATTTTTAACTCTCTCACAGACCAAAACGAGTCATTACTGAGAGGCAATAGCAATTGTGATGTGTTTAAGGTTCAGACTACTCACCTCTCTCAGGGCCAAACACAAATTTGACTACAGTAGATCTGTACAGCCCTCAGACAGGATCAGGGCAAGGAGGGTCCGTGGCTCTCCTTCCTGGATTTTGCCCAAGGAAAGGATTATTTCCTAATGTTGCTTTTTGTTTGGAACGGGACATAAACTTAAAGGGAATGATTTGCTGTTGTGCATAGGGAGCTGGGCTGTTATTATACTGGTAAAGCCTTATTACGTGAGAAGTGCTGCTGCCGCACCTTGTATGGATGGTTGTGTCCTACATCCAGGATGCCACCCTGAGTGGAACCCCTTTGTGGAGAACATTTTCTCTGCAAGCCTCATCTGTGTTACCCTTGATTCTGCAAGCACATTTAAGTCTTTTCCCAGCTTGCTTTCCACAGACAGGAAAAAGATACACACATGATCAATCACAAAACCACCCATGGGGCATCGCCATCTCAGAAGAAGAGAACAGCATCAAAGCACCACCCCACACAGCCCTGGACCACCCCTGTCCCTGCACCAACTACAGAAGTTAATATCCACTGGCCACAATATTTTCCTGTTCTTTATCCAAAAGAGACTCCTCATCACTCAGAACTCCACGTCCAAGTGGGTTGCCAGAGCCTTGCCTCCAAAAGGCAACAGCAACAACAAAAAAACCCCCAAAAAACTCAAGAAAAATAAACCCACAGAAGTCCCCCATCCCTGCCCACCAAAGCAAATCAAGGGGTGAGGTGCAGAGAGGGAAATGGGGACAAGGCACACAGGGAAGCCATCCAGTTGCTCCCCTTTTCTGCCTCCCTTTTATTTCTGCTGAGTGTAGTAACACTTGAACTGGCTCTCTTTATTTGCAGCCGGATACACGCTTTCAAAGATACTGTACCACTGTGTAGGCCAAGCAGGGACTCTCTTTCTTCTCTTAGTTAGGGCTTTTGGGAAAATAATTATTCACCAGAACTGCCATCAGGAACAGAGAAAGCTAAATCAATGTAGCTTTGTATGGGCCATTGCCACTGCAAAGCAAATACTCCATCAAGACATGGATCAGTGAGGATTTTATCACAAGGAATCCTTATGCACATCTTGGTGTGTTTTTAATATCCATCGTGTTACTCGGTGTGCCCCCTCCCTCCTGCACCCCACCCTCCCCAAGGATTTGTCTTGTGCCACTGGCAGCCACGGGGCTTGGCCAGAGGATTCAGCACGCTCAGTAGAAAACATCTTAAATACAGAGTCAGGTTTATTCTCTTTAAAAACATCATCATAATAAAGCATCAGTGCATAGCAGATTTATTCACTGAACAGGTTGATTTATTTAACAGACTTGACATACATCAAAACCTACTATGGGCTTACATAATCGTTACCCATTTAGCAGGTCTGCTTCTTTTGTCAAGTATTTGTTTTTAAAAAGTGATTCACTGAAGGCTGCTGCCTTATGCACAGTTCACATACCTTAACAAATGTAATCTTGCATGGGGTATTAGCTGAAGCGACTTTAAATTGCATCCTACCTGCTTAAGCACTGACGTTATTTTTCTGGTTTCTGTATCCTTCCCTTATCTAAACTAAGAAAAACCACCAAAACCAACAAGCACCAGCATGTGTAGAGACAGAGACAGGATCCACTTTCCAGCAGACTCTTTGCTGTGGGCACAGTGGTTACCGCATTACCACGCTGCTCCAGCGATACAACGGCAGGTACCTCCAGCACTGAGAAGGCACAGCGGAATACCAGGATGTTGATCGTTGCACCCATGTTTCAGGTGAAGCCCCCTCGGTGCACAGCACAAGGCACAAGCAAACCACCGATAAGAAGGGAGGGGAAAACCTCAGGGAAGGTTGAAGAACCACAGAGGAGTCGTTTTGTTTTCACGCAAGAGGCTCATTGAGGCCCTGGCTCGCACAGGCGCATCGCTCCCCTTCGGCCGCACGCATCCACCCACGACACCCAAACCACCGAATTCCCCAAATACGCACCCATTCTGCGCTCCTTCCGAGCGGAGAGCATCACCGAGAGAAAACGCATCAGCCCTGCTTGCCCCGCCGGTCCCGTTACACCTTGTTTGGGTTGATAGATCATAAAGCCTCCTGCTCGCCAGCAGCACGGCTCATTTCGGAGAGGAGGGTTTGCATTATTCCCCCTCTACCCCCTCCCCGTTTCGGCATCATCCACGCAGACACACACACAGGTCACATCTTACACTTAGTAAGCAAAACACATTTACCGCTGCCACTGCTGCACGGGCGGCTCAGGAATTACCGAGACCGGCATGAAAACCGCACGAACCCAATTCTCCGCCGCTCGCTAGACAGATGGTTAATTATATTCACAGCCGCATTTTTCGCTGGGATAGAGTTTCAGACAATGAGCCAGTTTTATTTGATTAGCCAGTTTTCTAGTTTAATACACGGAATGACAGTTACTTCCAGGGTCGGGGCTTTTTTATTTAACAAAAATAAAATCTCCCCCACCCACTCCATCTTTTTTTTTTTTTGCTTTTT
>WBNM01025878.1:145981-197481 GCA_013399055.1 Ramphastos sulfuratus | reverse complement strand
AAAAAAAAAAAAAAGTCACTTATTCAGTTATTAGTCCATCCAAGGAGTACACAGGCATTCAATCCATTCTCCATCACATCACATCACATAACCTGTATTTAAGCCCTGTACCTGCTGTCAGCTTCATCTCTGTTTAAACTTACCTAAATTTTAGCCTCACACTACAGCCTTAGGTCTCAGGTGATGAGATTTTTTTTTTTCTCTCTGGTATATTGAAAGCTGCAGAAACCAGTGTAAACACTTGGTAGATCATCATCTTTCACAAAACACCTTGAAAGGCCGCATTTAAAGAAGATTAACGTCTTCAAATCTATTGTTTCCAGAGAGAATAATGCAGGCTTTTCTCCCAAAGAAGAAGAGGGCAGCAGTTCTGCTAGATAGCCTGTGGTTTGGGTGTCTTCCTGACAATTGCACACAAAGTTGCAATTTCATTTTCTATTTGTACAGCAGGTAATTGCACTGTCTGTGTGAAGTAACCTTACCTCACACAGCATCAGGGAGCCAGGCAATTATCTGTAGGAGCTACAGCGAGGTCTCAGTTCCCAACCTTTTTGTAGTGTCTTTTGTGATGACAGTCTGAAGATTTCGAGTTCCACATGCATTAATCTAGACTGAAATCTAGACCTTTGGAGGGTTTTTCTTTATAGAAAAAAATCCATATTCTCAGTTTTGTGATAATTTTCTGATGTTGTTCCTTCTTCTCTTCAAAAAGATGTGCAGGACAGAGAGCCTGGCTGTGGATGTTGACTTTGCACTTGAGACAACTCTCACAGAAAGGCTCAGTGACACACTGAAAAGGTTCATAAACAACATTCGGTTTTCAGCTGATGGAAACACCAGGGTTTAGGTAACAACACCTTGCTCACATCAAATTTCCCCTAACTAGTCTTATCTGGTTTGTAGATTATATTGTTCTTGTACCTTGGCAGGACCTTGGGCTCCACTCAAACAATTCAAAGATACTTCTGCTAATCATTACAGACTTCAAGTATTTTTGACACTTCCAGAAACAGAGCACCACATCAAATGGTGTAATAGAGAATTCTAAGTCCTTTAGACTGGAAAAGAACTTTAAGATCATCAAGTCCAATCATTAACCCAACACTACTGAGTGCACTGCTAAACCATGTCTCTCAGCACCATGTTTACATACCATTTAAATCTCTCCAGGGATGGTGACTCTACCACTGCCCTGGGAAGCCTGTTCCAGGGATTAAGCATTCATTCAATGAAGAAATTGTTCCTAATGTCCCATCTAAACCTTCCCTGGCACAACCTGACACCATTTCCTCCTGTTGTGTCACTTCTTACTTGGGAGACCAATGCCCACCTGGATCCAACCTCCTTTCAGGCAGCTGTAGTGGGCAATGAGGTCTCCCTTCAGCCTCCTCCAGGCTGAACAACCCCAGTTCCCTCAGCTGCTTCTCACCAGACCTGTTCTCCAGACCTTTCACCAGCTTTGTTGCCCTTCTCTCATATGGTCCAGCCCCTCAAGGTCCTTCTTGTAGTGAGGAGCCCAAAACTGAACCCTGTATAATATGCTGCAGACTGACCCACTAAGATCAATTTCTAATCTGCACTGGGGAGGAGCTTCAAGATGACTCACCAGTAGGATGAGAAATGCTCTGTCCCAACCTGCCCCAAGGCTGGTGTGAAAGTCTGGATCCCTTGGAGAGAACAAGCTGCTGGAGAAGCTCTTGGAAAGAATGGAAAGCTAACTTTTACCACCTAGGTGGGTTTGAGTTTCTAAAATAATTAGTTCATCTCCTCAGTTTATGGACAGTTTAGTCCTTGAGTAGAGCATCACTGTCTGAATTTAGTTGGCTATACTGCAGCTACCTGGTAAACCAAGTTCTGTGTCTGTGCCAGCATTCTAATAGGTCCTAAAGCAAGTTCAGTGGAGGACTTTTAAGGACTAGTGTGCATTAAACCAAGTTGCCTACATAACATGTCTTAGGGGAAACTTTATTCCATTGAGAAGAACCACATACCTCCATCACAAGGCACAACAAACTAACCTAGTAAAGAATCTTGTAGAAAGACACAGCTCTTCTACTCGACTGACCACAATTTGACATCTTGCATATTCAAGGCCTTCTACAGTTAGACGACCTCTGAGTTTGCATCTCTTCTAACACTGCCCATTTCTTTTTAAATTGTTCTTGACTTGCTCTGAAACATAAAGCCATTAGTCTGTGTCCCTGTGGCAGGGGGTTGGAACTAGATGATCTTTGAGGTCCCTTCCAACCTAACTTATTCTGTGATTCTCTGATTCTATTCTTTTTAGTCAAGTGTTAAGAATTGTGTTGTGGTCATTTCTGTAGTTCACTTGAATGACACAGTGGAAAGTCCTGGAGGAAGACTTTTGGCTCCCACTTTGGAAGACAACTGCTCCATTTCCATGAAATACCACCTGCATCTCGCTGCAGTCAATAGGAACAAACCCAAGCATGTTTAACAGATGTCACAAACAGTTCCCAGACTGTCACAGCTTTCTAACAGTTCTTAGTTGGTTGTTATTACAAGATCCCTGTAAGTTCCCAGCAAGCACTGCAGCCTCTTACTCTGCTCCTCACGTTTCGACTGGTGACGTGAGCTGTCAGACTGTAAACTCAAAAGTTGTCAAATAGCTATAAATTTGCAGATTTAGTAAAAGAGCTTAACATTCCTTTGAGCAAAGTACTTAAGAGATGTATGCCATGGAATTTATGGTCTGTGAAAGTCTGCAGTTTTCTGGCTAGAACGGGAGCTCCATAGGACAGCTCAGATGTCATGAAAGCAGCTTTGGTCTAAATCAGGCACTAGCCATTAGACATGAGCTTATGTTCCCACTGAATGAATTTCCTCAGAGACTTTAATATCCAAGTCTGAAACCAGCCATTTGTGGGATTTTCTTTGCTAGAAACCTATTAGAAATCATTAGGACTTTTACTTCCTAGATCTTGACTGCTTTCCAGTACACTAAATACCAGCTAGAAAGTTTGGGGCCTTAAATTAAAACAAAACTCCCAAAACAGTCTTCAGAAAACATTTTTGTCCGTTTCTGAAGCTGACCATACACTGAAAAGCAGCTTCCTGTATTTCCCTTTGGTTTGCACAAGTGCTATTTGCATTTGGCTTGCCCTCAATTACTCCTGTGCTGTTTATCTTCTCAATATTGCCATCCACCTTCAGTGGTTTCCTGTTCCTCCTTTTATTAACTGTGGTCTCTGTGGTTTTATTTAGTGCTTAGGGCTTGATAGTGTGGCATGATGGCTTTATCTGCAGGAATTACGAGAAGATATAAAGTGTTTTAAACACTGCTGTGTGGATAAATACCTTCTAGACTGTGGCTGAGAGCCCTTGCATCATGCAAGTATCCAGCTAAGTCTGTTAGAATTAGAATAACTATAGTGCACAAACCTATAACACAAAGGAAGTCTTAGAAAGCTTTGAGCAATCACTTTTGCGTACAAAATACTTTGTAACTTGAGAATCTAAGACCTGATGGAAATTCCAACCACCAGTTCTGCTGAGAGCACAGCTGAGGCAACAGCAACTGCTTGTAAAAAGCCCATTCTCACATTCTGCATGCTGCTAGCAAGCACAGGAACCCTCTCATTTAGTAGGGCTGAATCTTGCCTACCCCAAGTGGTTTTAGCCATGGAGGAAAAGTTTCTGTGGTCAGGTGAAGACTTCTGACATCAGCAGTCCCAGGGGACTGATAAGAAAGCATAAAGATAATGGAAGCTGAACGCAATTGCCTCCACCTCTTACAGTGCTAAGCACCTGAATACACATTTCACCACACAGGTGTGATGCTTTTTGCAGCACCACTATGCAAAGCTGAAGAGTTCTGGTAAACACTAATTTTTGGTGCACGTAACATTCAAAATTATTCTTTCCACACTGCAAGAACTGTTTGCAGGTACCACTCTCTGCAACGCCACCTCTGACCATTTTGGAGGCTCTACCACAATTTTGGTCACACACAGACACTACTGAACATCAGATGCCTCCATAACTCCAATAGCACATCAGCTACAGTGGACAAAAGCCAGCTCAGAGCAGGCTGTTAGCAGCTTCCTCACATTTCAGGCTACTTGCCTGCCCAACTGGAATAAGCAGACACTGTAGCAGAAAGGTTTCATAGAGCAAGCCTCTCCCCACAAGAGAGCTGCTACATGAGAGGTCCACAGGCAGCACAAGGGCCTTCATTGTGTGGTGTCCCATTCACCGAGGTCACCTGGTAAGGTCCTTTGGAAGACAGCACTTCCCCACAACATATGAGGGGAAAGGGCCCAGAGCTAAGACAGAAGCTGCCAATGTCCCTTTGAGTTCATAGACAGGGAAATATTTCAGATAGGATTACAGGAGAATTGCAGCCCAGATACACAGCAAAGTGAGGTGATGCTTAAGATCAGCCTGTGTGCAAAGCTGCAAAGAGAACTCCTGCAAGCACTGGCTGGGATAAGCATTCAAAGTTTGCAGCTAAGAGATTGAACTTAGAAATTCTTCCTTCCCCACTAACCCGAACTCACCTCTCTGAATTCCTCTTCCTTTGATATTTATATTTAAATACTGTAACATACCAGTTTTAAAAAACTCACTGCATTGTACAACTGAAGGTCATTCATTTACTTTTACCCTATAAACTTAAGAAACCATTTGCTCAGGCAAATGACATTTTCAGTGCCATCTATCACACTCTACGGTCACATCACACACCACTAAACGTTAATCAATTCCCTCCACACTCTCGAAATTAAACTTGGGGTTCTCCATAATACAGCTTTTCAGGTTGCAAGCTTTACAGATTCCTCCCAGTCTTCACTTCACACAGTTCTCAGACATGTCAATGTACTTCATACACGCAGAGAACTTTGGATTCAATTACATTGTGATCCTCTGCAATCTGCTGTGGGTGACCCTGCTTTAGCAAGAGGCTTAGACTGGATCATCTTCAAAGGTCCCTTCCAACCCTCACCACGCTGGGATTCGTTGATTAAAAAGACTAAAGTCTTTCAAACATCTTTTTATTGTTAATGCTCCAGAGATACACCATGCTAGTACACAGCCTGGGGGAGAGCTGGCCAGTGCAGAGACATTCATCTGCATTCATCACACCAGCTGATGAATGGTTCCCCAGGTGAGTGGTAGTATGTAACTACTTTGCATTTTAGTTGTTTACTTGCTAGCATTTAATAAGCTGTTGCTCAGAGCTTCCTTCCCAGTGAGGCCTTACTATCCCAGGTCCAAACTCATTAACAGCAAATCCTTACACAGGCTTCGAAAGAAACTGATGGGAAGTTTGCACAAGGCAGAAGGAACAACTGCAGCCTAAAATACTTTTGCCTTTTGCTCTCCCCCTCCCTTGTGTCCTGCCAAATACCCTAGATTACTTGAATCACAGAACAGTAACAGTAGCAACAAGCCATGTCACTCACCATCTCTCATAAGCTCTGCTCTTCCCAGAACATATTCCCTGCTTGTTATGGTCAGTACACCCCATCTTTTGCCCATTTCATGATTCATGCATCAGCTGTGCTTGAAATGTTCACTTCAAATTACAGGCTGACCTTCACATTCCACTTTAACCAGTGTAAAATAGAAACTTTCCATCTTTTCAACCTCCACTTCTACAAATATTTGTTGGTGCACACACAAGGCCAGGAAAATCGTCAGAAGACACTTGCAGAGTACTTTATCAGGTATTCAAAGGACACACCACCAGCTGGTATATTGTCTTTCGACCTGTTTTTTATCTCTCCCTAACGGAAAGGAAGAATATTCTCTTCTTTTTCCCCTCTCCAGGATAAGGTTGATAGCTTTACAAGACACATTTTAAGTTGGTGTGACATAAATGCTTTACTTGACAATTTCATAAAGAGCTACAAAGCATCAAGGACTGGAAATGAAATGTGGAGGAGCTGTCACGTTAGTCTTTCAACTTGGGGGATGCTATTTTAAATTCACCCTAAGACACCAGCAAAAATGCATTTTTCCTCTTCTTTTCAAATTAATAAATCCACTGTGCAGCTCAGTACAATTGGCACTTCTCATCTGAGAGATCCTGTGCTGAAACACTGAGGTGACTGTGGTCACATGCAGGAAACTTGCACAGCAGCTTTGAGAATTCTGAGATTTAATTATGCACATGAAGCCTATCCCACCAGCCCTGCTTTCACAAGTGCCCAGTGACCCCGAAGAAAGTTAATCATCATTTACTCTCATGGGAAATGCCTGAAAGTCTACTCAGAAGATATCTTAAGCCTAGGACACAGCTTGCTGGTATATCTAGCAATACATCATGTAGACCATCACAGATCACAAGTGCTCTGAGAACAGGCTGAGACAGCTGAGGTTGTCCAGTCTGGAGAAGAGAAGGTTCCAGATCTACGTTTTGTAGTCCAACCCCATCTGCAACTAGAGCAGGTTGCTCAGAGCTTCAAACACACTGATGGGGAATGGTTTCAGGGATGGGGCATCTACCACCTCTCTGGGCATCTTGGGCCAGGGTCTCACCACCCTCAGCAGAAAACATTTCTTTCATGTCTCCAGTCTGAATTTCCCTTTTTCGGTTCAAATCATCACCCCTTGTACTGTTACAATAGGCTCCGCTCAAAAGTCTGTCCTCAGCTTCCTGATTGGCCCCTTGAAGTCCTGAAAGACCATCAGAAGGTCTTCCTGAAGACTTCTCTCCAGGTTGAGCAACCCCAACTCTCTCAGCGATGTGAAAATTCTTAAACCAGATCTAGTGCTGTTCACAAGTTGAGAGTTTACATTTATAAAACGCAGAAGTTTAAAGTAAGAACCAGTCGAAGTTTTTCTTGATGTGTCGTTCTCATCAGCATGACTCATCCAATATGAGTGCTCTTCATGTTTTTGCAGCTCCACACACTGAAAGTTAAATGGAAGTTGAGTGGGGACAGAATTTAGGTGGACTCTTTGAACTGACCTCTCTGATCTGTCACCTGGAATGTCTTTTCCTTACGCTAAGCCACATCCCCATCATTTCTGACCAGCTTCATTGTCATTACCAAGCTCCTCATCCACTGTTTTTGCTGAAAAGGCCCATCCCAAGCTTCTCAGAGCTCCTACAGCTGTTAGTAAGATCACTGCTCTTCACTGTCCATACCAGTAACTGTGTGCCCCTGCAAAAAAGCTGGAAGAGCCATTTTGACAGGACACCCATTTCTATTCACAAAGAGATGTCTTTTATTTTGTAATCATTAACTCCACACTAAGGAACATCAGGAGTCAGGGGAGAAGCCTTCCAGCAGGATATTTATACATATTTTTGTGGTTCCTGAACATTGCCATCTCCCTGTACAATGGGAATTTATACATTTTTATTCTGAAAAGGAACTTGAACGTCACTTCAGTGCTAAGAGAGGTAGGTAACTACTCATCCATGTAACAGAAGTGCTGAGGGTAAACTGAGGGATCAGCTGCAAATAGCAAGTTATAAACATCCATTTGTGAAAGCAAAACAACCTCCTCACCAGCCACTAATTAACATTTCTAACTTAGAGGTGAGAAGAACCCTAAACCTCTGTTTCATTCTCATGAGACCCCACCTGCAGTGTTGTGTCCAGCTCTGGAGCCACCAAGACAAGACGAACATGGAATGGTTAGAGCAAGTCCCTTCCAACATAAAAAACATTCTATGGTCCTATAAATAGCCAAAATTTGTGTGTTTTGTCTTCAGGTCTTGTGCCTAAATAACTTTTTACATGGAAATTACAGTTAAAATTCTGTAAGTTCATCATTAGTAGATAAACACTGCAAGGAGCAGCCTCTTGTTCACAAACATATTTCCTTTTAAAACAGAAAATGAGAAGAAAAAAAAAATAAATTGCTTTTTCCACTCTAATATTGCAGACAAAGATTTTATCATGTTAGTAGATGGCTGGCTTGAATTCTGAAAAACCACCAGCTAAAAGTCCAGAATATGGAAAGCTGCTGGTTAGAAAAGTGATGTTCCAGATTGCAGGGGAGCAGAATTATCAATATGCACTGAGGCTGGCAAAGAGCTCCAAAACAGACCTCTTTGTAGTAAGACAGTGTAAAGTCACAGATGCTGTCCTAGGAGCCAGTGCACTGCACTGAGTCCCACCACAGCCAGGACTGCCATTCAGCATTTTAAATCTCTCCTTTAATTGGTGACACTTTGGAGTCATAATATATCAATAATCATAGAATTGTTTTGGTTCAAAAAGACCTTTAAGACCATCAAGTCCAGCTACCAACCTAACACCACCACGGCCATTAAATCACATACCAAAGTGTCATGCCCACACATCTCTTGAACACCTCCAGGCCTGACCACTCTTGCAGGAAATAAATTGTTTCTAATATCCAACCTAAACTTCCCTGGCACAATTTCAGGCCATTTCCTCTCATTCCACCACCCACATCACTATATCCATCTTTTAAAACCAAAAAGAGCACAAAAAGTTTTACTCTCTAGCAGCTCACAAAATGTAACTCAGCATTTTGCTCTTGTATCTCTTTGACAGAGCTGAGGCAGCAGAGGGTCCTGCTCACTCACAACTCACCAGCCACATTAGGACCTTTTCAGCTTTTGGAGGAAGTTTGTCCCATTTAACTTGGGAAAATAATGGTAAGAGCAAACCCTTTTTTCTCTCATCAGTAGAGATGCCTTTTTTCACCTCCTCCTGTTCTCCATTTATTGTGTGTAGCTGCTAAAGTGGTGAAGTCTGTTACTGTAACCTGTGCCTTAGAAGCAGACAGGCAAGCAGAGAGACCACCCCTTCAAACGAAGTCCCAAACTCTGGAATGCTTATCTAGCAACAGACTCCATCTCCAGAAACTCACTGCAACTCTTCACAGCAAAACTTCTACTCTACAACTGGCCTCTGCTTTTAGTAACTGCCTTTGTTAAGAGCTACCTCCCCTCATTCTGTTAGCTCAAAGCCAGACAAAGCTGCAGTGCATTGACTGGCATCAAAACTGATGGCAGAGGTTGCTGATGGCACTGCAGCTGTAGTGAACTCTTCACAGATTTCAAGAAACAGGAATTATTTCTGGTATTTACCAAACCTGCCATGCCCAGAGGACTTGCAGAGCCCATCCCCAGTGATAAACACATCAGCTTTGTACAATCACTTGTTCATCTGCAAACTTCCCTTCCCCAAATCAATCAAATTTGGGACTAGAATGGCTTTTGCTTTCAGACAGTGAAGATCACACCAGCTCCTGCACTCTCTGCAGACAATTACCAGCATGTTGAAGCTCTGCAACACAGAAAACTGTTTGCTGAGGAAAAATCTTCAGCTTTCAGCCCAGTGACATTTCTAACCCTTATGCCAAAAGAGAAAGGAAACTTCAGGACTGAAATATGCTCATTTTCAACCTTTGCGTATGATCTGCTGCAAGCAACAGCAGAGAAATTATTTATTTCCAACCACCAGCTCCTGCAGGGTGGGAAGAGACTAGGGAAGGACAATGCATGGCTTGGGTTTTTATTAGCCACAGAACAGGAAAGGGAGATGCCTGAGAAAAAGACTTTTGAATAAACCTTCGCTAACTGTTTCTGGCAGTTCAGAGAGAACTGCACCTTGAAAGCCAACCTTACCGCTGTCGGAAACTAAAAATGAGACAATTAGTGAAAATAAAAGGAAGATGGTAAGCTAGAAGAATTCTGAGCTGCCACCACAGTAACAAGGCTTCACTTTGCTTCTGCACTCCAAGAATGAAAATAAAAGTTCCTCCATTTGCTACACTTTAAACTGGAGATTGATGCCAGATTGGGTTGGGTTTTTTTTCCACCCATGATTTTAATACAGCTAAAATGAGTTTCTAACAGAAAAGACAGCAAAGGTTTCACCCCCTTTAAATGAGTTCCTATGTTTAGTTACAGGGGAAAGTATAACACCAAAAAAACAAACACTGTTTGCACCTAAATTTCCAGCAGCACTGAATTCAGTGCTTTGCTAGTGCCCACACTGAGAAATCTTGCATCTGATTTACAACCATAATTACAGTGTAGTTATACTGGTAAAAGTCCCCAGGGGAAAAAAAAAAAAAAGTTATTTTTTCGACATCCAAGAGAAAGATTTTTATTTTTAATTTCAACATGGAGAATTACACCAGAATAACCAGATATGGTAGATTTCCCTGAGGAGATAAGGTCTGAAACTACAGTCCTGTTGTACACCAGGTGCCCACCAAAGCCACTGCCACTTGCCTCCTCAGCCAGACAGGGGAGAGGAGATACAAGGAATGGCTCCTGTGTCAAAATGAGGACAGGAAGAGATCACTCAGCAATGACCCATCATGGGCAAAACAGACTCAACTTGAGGGAAAATTACTTTATTGCCAATTAGAAGTCAGAGCAGAGCAATGAGAAATAAAACCAAATCTTAAACCACATTTCCCCCCCATCCCATTCTTCTTCCCAGGCTCAACTTCACTCCCAAATTCTCTGCCTCCCCCTCTAAGCAGTGCAGGGGGATGGGGAATGGGAGCTGTGGTCAGGTCATCGCATGCTGTTTCTGCCCCTTCTTTCTCCTCACACTCTTCCCCTGCTCCAGTGTGGGGTCCCTCCCACAGAAAACAGTCCTCCATGAACTTCTTCAACATGGGTCCTTCTGACAGGCTGAAGCTCTTCATGAACTGCACCTGTGTATGCCCCTTCCATGGGGTATGGTCCTTCAGTAACAGACCGCTCCAGTGTCAGCTACCCACAGGGTCCCAGCCTCCTTTGGGTACATCCAGTTGCTCAGGTGTGAGATCCTCCATGTGCTGCAGGTGGGTATCTGCTCCACCATGGACCTTCATGTGCTGCAGGTAGACAGCCTGCCTCACCATGGGTTTCACCATGGACTACAGGAGAATCTTTGCTCTGGTGTCTGGAGGACCTCATCCCCCTCCTTCATTGACCTTGGTACCTGCAGAGTTGTTTCTCTCACGTCTTTTCTAACTGCTTCTGCTTGTGCATTCCCACCCTCCACCTTAAACAAGTTATCCTAGAGGTGCCACCACTGTCACTGATGGGCTCAGCCTTGGCCAGTGGCAGGTTCATCTTGGAACTGATTGGCAATAGCTCTGTCAGACATGGCAAAAGCTTCTGGCAGCTTCTTACAGAAGCCACCTCTGTAGCCCCCCTGCCACACAAACCCATTCAGAGAGCCTGAGGTTTTTTGATACTGAAGAAGTTCTGATTATTGAAATGAGGAGATGATTATTGCAAGGCTTTCCACATTATCCAGGTCATTTTCTCATACATTAATGACATAATAGAAATTTATGGAAGGCTTTATTGAATCTTAATTGCTCCCTAAGACCATGACTGAAATAGAAATTGTGACTGCATTCTGCATTGACTGCTACAGCAGATGCTGAGGATACAGAATCCTGAATTCAGGTTCTTTCCTTTAAGGGAAACTTCCAATTCTTCTTATTACACACCATGTTTTCCGTCAAGTCACACAATACTTTGTCAACTTCAAATTTTTGCCAGCTCTTAAAAAATACTGTTAGCTAGTAGGCTAATACCCACATATTCCTGATAAGCTTCCTGTGAAAGTTATTTGGGAAGGGTGAGATGGATAACTCCAATATTTAGTTTGCTACTAGAAGGCTCTAATCTTTCCTTGAAGGCTTTTCTTACTTTTTACAAGGAGGAACATTTTAAACCAGACCACCACTGAAGAATTTAAATTGCACCTTCCTCACTAGCAAATGAGCTCAAAGTAGCCCAGTTACAATTAAAACATGACATTTTTATCACCCATTAATGATGAGAAATACTGTAAGTCAAGGACAAATCTGTTTACAATTTAATAATCCACCTCAAGCGACTACCCAGGAGAATTTAGCAATGCCTAAAACATTGCCATAAATTATACTCCTAGTGGAGAAGTCTGAAGTTTTTGACACAGCTCAGCTCTTGCAGATGCCACTGAATATTAGAGATTTCTAAATATGCAAAAATAGAATTCCTTTGGTTGAACTTATGTCCCTCTGAGAAACTGGAAAACCCAAAAACTGCAAAACCCAGGAAAAGTTTTTGAAGGCTGACTTAAAAACAAGAGCTGCACTCCAGTGTAATCTTGTGCATTTGTAACCTGTTCTAGAAGACAGATGCAGGACCATGTTTAGCAGGAACAGTTTCCGCAGCCTTTCACGCTGTTGCTGATTTCTTCTTCTAGTTTCTTCCTTTCCTCCTCTTTGGACATCCGAGTGTTTCTCTCTTCCCAGCTGGGATTGTTGTGACTATTCAGTACTTTGCTGCTCTGCGTGTGCCACATCTCATAATAGAGGTTATTAGGACTTGCAAGGAGATCTGAATGTCTACCACGCTCCACAACTTTACCCTGCAAGACAAGGAGAGTCAGTCAGTCACCAACACCACCAGACCTTTTGCAGCACACCAACCAAACGTGTTTGGCTGTGCTTGGCAACAAACTCACTGACACTAAGGGGCTAAAAGAGAGCAGCCAAACAGAAAGGGATCTGGGGGTGCTGATTGACACCCGCCTAAACATGAGCCAGCAGTGTGCCCAGGTGGCCAAGAAGGCCAATGGCATCCTGGCCTGCATCAGGAATAGTGTGGCCAGCAGGAGCAGGGTGGTCATTCTCCCCCTGTACTCTGCACTGGTTAGGCCACACCTTGAGTACTGTGTCCAGTTCTGGGCCCCTCAATTTAAGAGGGACATTGAGGTGCTTGAGCGTGTCCAGAGAAGGGCAACGAGGCTGGTGAGAGGCCTCGAGCACAAGCCCTATGAGGAGAGGCTGAGGGAGCTGGGATTGTTTAGCCTGGTGAAGAGGAGGCTCAGGGGAGACCTTATTGCTGTCTACAACTACCTGAAGGGTGGTTGTGGCCAGGAGGAGGTTGCTTTCTTCTCTCAGGCAACCAGCACCAGAACAAGAGGACACAGTCTCAAGCTGTGCCAGGGGAAGTTTAGGCTGGAGGTGAGGAGAAAGTTCTTCACTGAGAGAGTCATTCCCCACTGGAATGGGCTGCCCAGGGAGGTGGTGGAGTCACCGTCCCTGGAGGTGTTCAAGGCACGTTTGGACGTGGCACTTGGTGCCATGGTCTAGTCTTGAGGTCTGTGGTAATGGGTTGGACTTGATGATCTTTGAGGTCTCTTCCAACCTTGCTGATACTGTGATACTGTGTGATAAAAGAAAAGAGCACACAGAGATTTGTACTAGAGCTCTCACCACAAGAAGGACATTAACCTGGTTTGAGCAGGTATGGAGAAGGCCAGGCTGAGAGAGTTGGGCCTTGTTCAGCCTGGAGAAAAGAATGCTCCAGAGAGACCTTCTGCTGGCCTTTCAGGATTTTAAGGTTAGACCACTCAGAAAGCTGGGGACAGATTTTTGAGCAGGGCCTGTTGTGACAGGACAAGGAGTGATGGATTGGAACTAAAAGAGGGAAATTCAGACGAGAGAGGTGGAAGAAATTTTCTTAGGCTGAGGGTGGTGAGAGCCTGGCCCAGGTTGCCCAGAGAGGTGGAAGTTGCCCCATCCCTGGACCCATTCCAGGTCAGGTTGTTTGTTGCTCTAGTTGCAGATGTCCCTGCTGACTGCAGAGGGTTGGCCTAGATGAGCCTTAAAGGTCCCTCCCAACCCAAGCCATTCTGTGACTGTATGATTCAAAAAGCCAGACTCATCTCTTCCCTCTGAGGTATGCTTCTACATTCACAGACACCAAATTACCATAACGTATTCGTCCTCCAGACTTTCTGTCTTTTGGGAAAAGACAGTGTTAGATGGACAACTACATGGATTTTATATTAGCTCTAAATTCTGATCTACAATTAAATCTACCTCCTTGTGACAGCTGCCAATGAACATGCTGGGAAAAAAAATTCATCTTGTCACTTCTATTACCAGTCATGCTGATGGCATCTGAACAAACAGACACTTGACCAACATCACTGCAGAATTTGCTTACACTTTTCAGTGGTTAGAGACTAGATGTCCTGGTCTGAGCAAGACCAGAACTAATTCTCTTCAGAGTTTGGATTTCTCAGCTCAGGCTCTGCTCAGTGAGATACTTTCTGGAGTTCAAGGCAGGTTTGCACAGCCAGGCATTGCTTCTAGCAGGGAGAAGCTGATGGGAAGAGCTCCTGCCAAGGGCTGGGCTGCAGAAAGACCCTGGCTTGGCCTTGATCCTGGGCACACCAAGGGCATTGCCACATCTTGTGCCCCACTTTGGAGTGCAGAAAGTCAGAGGTGGCACCTGCTGGGAGGACAGGTGACCCTCAACTGACCAACAGAGAATTCCATTCCATGGATGGCATCTTCAGGAGAAAGCTGAAGGGTCATCAGAGTCAAGCCTCCTCTTCACTGACTGGTGTCCAAGGAAGACTTTGTCCCTTCCACCTTCCAACCTTGTGTTCCAAAATCCAGTTCCTGAATCTGGTTCCCATCTGCTACTGATTCCGGTCTGGGACTTGCTCAGTGCCTGTCCCCGGTATCAGTGGTGCCAATGATGACCTCACTGCCATCAGGGGTTGGGTTCCATGTTAGTTTGTGTCTCTTTGTCTCTATTTCATGGGATTACTCTCCTCTCTATCCCAGCTGATTTAGTTTCTTTCCCAGCCCATCAGTCTCTCTCCCTTCTTCCCCTTCTCTTCCCTTGGGCATGCAGAGGGGCACATGGGGAGCCTCTGACACTCATGTGGTCGCTGGCCCAGCTTCAACCCTTGACACCATGCTTTTGAATTATGGCTTCTTGTTTGGTTGGTTTTTTTTAGTAGCTCTTAAATGCTCATCAAAACTGTAACTGCTCTGTTCAGCTTCACAGCATGAAGACCGATATCATCAGTTTACTCAGGAATTATTCTGATTTTGCCTAGGCTAAGATGCCCTGCGTCCAAAGCTAAGCAAACCTGGTCACCATCACCTCACCTCCACACCCCAGCTCTGTTTATCTGGTTCTAGCACACCGCTGATCAATCAAGCTGGAACAACAAGAGGCACCTTTCTGCTGAGCAAAGGATGCCTCACAAAGCAGTCAGGCACCCCAAGCACTGCACTGCCTGCCTTGCTCATTCACAGTCTTTGTTCCATCACCCCCACTCAGGGAATCATAGAATGGTAAAGTTGGAAGGAGACCTCAAGGATCATCTAGTTCCAACCCCCTGCCATAGGCAGGGACACCTCCCACTAGTACAGGTCACTCAAGGCCTCATCCAACCTGGCCTTGAACACCTCCAGGGAGGGAGCAGCCACAACCACTCTGGGCAACCTGTTCCAGTGCCTCACCACCCTCACTGTAAAGAACTTCCTCCTGACATCTAGTCTAAATCTTCCCTCGGCCAGTTTAAACCCATTGCCCCTTGTCCTGTCATTACAAGACCTTATAACTAGTCCCTCCCCAGACTTCAGGTCGGCCCCCTTCCGATACTGGAAGGCTACTCTAAGGTCTCCTCGAAGCCTTCTCTTCTCCAGGCTGTGAGTGCCAGGAAGCGAGTGCCCTGCCTGGTTTACAGCTTCAGGTTGTGCTTTTATTTGCAATTTAACAGTTACACCCTAACACAAAACACACTTTTAGCAAGCTGTGAAATCTTGCCTTGAAAACAAAGAGTTGCAGATTGTCTTGTAACACATTAAAAAAACACAACACACTTGCAAGATGTTTTACCCTGGAGTTACAGAAAAGATACACCTTGGGAAGTGATTCTGCAGCCAAAGCTGAACAGACAAGCTGATCAGAAACAAAAACTCCACAGAGCAGCAGGGGTGGTTTATTCCACTGCTTCATTTCTGACCTGGAAGAGACCTTCAACCTAACACCATAGTGGCCATTAAACCACGTCCCATAGTGCCATCTCCACACAATTCTTGGAACACCTCCAGGCATGGTGACTTCATCACCTCTCCGGGCAGCCAGTTCCAATGTCTGCCACTTTTCCAGTCAAGACAGTTTTCTTAATATCCAACTTAAACCTCCCCTGGCACAATTTCAGGCCATTTCCTCTGATTCTATCACCTGATACTAGGGAGAAGAGACCAACCCCCACCTCACTGCAACATTCTTTTGGAGTTGTAGAGAGCAATGAGGTCTCCCCTTTCTCGTCCAGACTAAGCGACCCCAATTCCCTCAACTGCTCCTCATAAGACTTGTTCTCTAGAGCCTTCACCACCTTTGTTGCCCTTCATATGGAACTTAAAATTTGTACAGCAAAAATAGTTCTGAATGTCAGCATTTCAGGAGATTTTGTTCTGATTCCTCATGAAATCTTTAACATATTGTAAGAATAATGTATTTTCTCTTAGATATGCATATTTTAGTCACTAAATACACCTATGATCACAAGCATATAAATAGCAACTGAAAAAAAAATGAATCCAGAGATAAATTTAACTTCTATTATCAGCAGATTAGAGCACTAGATTTTCAGCATTATCAGTTAAAAACCTATGAAGGTATAACAAGGACATGTTTATTTCAAATCTATAGCCAGACAGGGGTAATCGAGAAGAGAATGGACTGGGGAGAGACTGAATATGAGGCAATAGCTGAATAGTGATATTAGTAAATCAAGTCTAGAAACTTTTTTTTTTCTTAGAAGCCCACAGAAAGGGAATAATCACACTTTTCTCCAGGTACAATAGAGAACAGTGCCCAGATTTATCACATAATTAGAGTGAAAAATCCTACAACAGTTTTATCTGCATGGAAACAGAACACACTGTCCTCTCTCCTTCCATTGAAAGAAAAATAAACAATGGGTGTATGTGAAAAACAGACACTCACTGAGAATGAGACAGAAATTGGGGAACACATGAGGAAACCTGATCTGACAGAAACATGGAGCAGATGGGATAAAAAAAGTGCAACATGAAGCCAGAGTGGCAATTGAAATCTGTCATAAACCAGATCAAGAACATGTAATTAAATGAATCCCCAAAGCCCAGCATGGTGGGGTTGGAAGGGACCTCCGAAGCTCACGTAATCCAACCTCCCTGCTAAAGAAAAGGCACCCAGAGCAGGCTGCACAGGATCACAATGTCCAGATAGGTTTGGAATCTCTCTAGAGGAGACTCCACAACCTCTCTGGGCAGCCTGCTCCAGGGCTCCAGCACCCTCACACCAAAGAATTTTCTCCTCCTCTTCAGATGGAACCTCCTAGGTTCCAGTTTGTGCCCATTGTCCCTTGTCCTGTTACTGGGCACCACTGAAAAGAGTCTGTCTCCATCCTCTTGCCCCACACCTTTTAGCTTTTGCTGAGCACTGAGAAGATCCCCTCTCAGGTTGCTCTTCTTCATGTAAACAGCCCCAGGTCTCTCAGCCTTTCTGCCTCACAGAGTTCACTGGACTCTCTCCAGTAGTTCCCTGTGTCTTTTCAACTGGAAAGCCCAGAACTGGACCCAATACTCCTGATGTGTCCTCCCTAGGCCAGAGTAGAGGGGTAGGAGTACCTCCCTCGACCTGCTGGTCACACTCTTCTGAGCATACCTCAAGAGACCATTGGCCTTCTTGGCTATGAGGGCACATTGCTGGTTCACGGTGAACTTACCCACCAGCATTTGCCTGTATGTTGAACAAAACTGGACCCAGTACTGATTGTGACCCTTTGAACTCCTTCCTTCAGCCGGTTCTCAATTCAACTCACTGTCCACTCATCCAATATGTGCCTTCCTAAACTTCCCTGTGTGATGTTGTGGGAGACAGCGTCCAAAGCCTTGCTGAATTATGCAAGTGAAGTAAAACCACAACACACAAGAAAGTCTCACATCCCAAACTTCTGCAACTGATAAACTGTTAGCTGCAAAGAAGAGCAACACAGAGCAAAGCTTGGCCTAGAACTTCCTAAGGTTGTTCATTTCCAAAAAAAGACCTTTCAGGAGCTTGGTGGGAGCGTAATACTTGAAAATGGACACACAGAGTCTAAACCTGACACTGACATGATGTGAAAATTACACATCACCAGGTGATGACCTCACCTTGTCCAGTACGATGATTTCATCTGCATCAACTACTGTGGACAGCCTGTGAGCAATGAAAACTGAGGTCCGGTGCTTCACCATGGCCCTCATGGCACTGAGGATGTTCTGTAGGATTAAGAGAGAGACAAAATCTTAGACATTCCTGGGTGGTGTAAAGAGATGAAATGCTGTCTGGAAACAAGCAAATTACTGTAAATCAGTTTTGAAAAGCATCTCCAGCACTGGTCTATGAGATACAGCTATGAGTAGTGACAGAAAAAAACAGAAGAATCCCAAGCAGGCTCTGATGAAGTCCTTCAAACTGCAAAAAACCCAAACAACCTCATATTCATAGAAAACAGCTCAAGGAACACAGAGAGAGAAGTGTGACTTGATTTCAGGACAAACCTTCCCACTTCACCATATTACAATAGCAGTAAAGACATCTGAACATTACAAATCACCATCGAACTTCCCAATTACTGAAAGTAAAAATCATGCCAATGTGGAACATGGAGTTAAAGCAATCATGGGAATTATCATTATTTTCTTCCTTTCTTCCTTATCCCTGCTTCCTCTTCTCTTTCTTTCTTCCCTTCCTTTCCCCTGCTGTCTTCCGTCTTCCTAAAGCACACTCAGATCCAAGCAGTGCTAATTGGGACTTTGTGCCCTGGTTACAAGAAGTGCAGCACTTCTGTGGAAAGGACTCATTTTCACTTGCTCCCTTGAAAGAGCAGCTCTGCTCTGAACCTCCAGCTTTGCTTATGGCTCTTGCAATAAATACAGCAAAAGAGAAGAGAGAAAGAATCCAAGTCGAGTTCTGCAGAACTGAGTGTTAGAAACATTTCTGTCCCAATGCGGAGCTGGGCTACTATTGAATGCTGCACTATAGAGATGTGCAGTTTGGACTCTGATTTCTTTGTGTCTGGAAAATTAAAGTAATTTAGTGATCACAGGTCAATAAATTTGCTCAATAATCTGCATAAGTGAACACAAACATAGCTCAAGCTCTAGGTTTTGATGATATTAGTTTGTGAAATTACTGCTGCTGTTGAGAGTCGAGTGTTTAAGCAAAGATATGGTTATGCAGCCTGATGCAGTAACTGTGGCAGTGTCATGACATCAATGTCACAACACACTGATGTTCCACAGCCCTTCCTGTGAAAGGAATACAAATTACTGCAGGTTACACCTCCCCAATTTGCATCCTCAAAAGATGCTGCACAATCACCAAGAGGTTTTCTCTTCTGCATGATGTCACCATTATTTATGAGACATTTTTGATGAGTGCTAGATGTCATTTAAAACACCTTTCAAAGTGGTTGGAAAGGTTCACACTTCATGGCCACATGAGGTACATGAACAGCTTCAAGAGATGAAGGTTTAATGGTGAATGGGACATGGAGAGTGTAAAAGAGAAAACACTCAGGGAGAGAGCTGGTGTTCTTCACTGTGTCTGAATACTCAGTATCTCTGTTCTGGCCTTTAGGAAAAGGGACTTAGACACAGGATTTCTTAACAACACCACCAGGAAACCATGAGAGCAACCAGGTGAAGAGAACAGAATCCTTTCTGAGAGGAAAAGAAGGAAAAAGCATCAGAGTTAGACATCATTACACCAGTTAAGGTTCAGATTATTTTTTTTATTACCTCTTCTGTAATTGAATCTAATGATGATGTGGCTTCATCATAGAGAAAAATAAGTGGCTCCTTTAACATTGCTCTAGCAATTGCAACTCTTTGCTTTTCTCCTCCTGAACAGGGGGAAGGAAATAGAAAATATGAAGTTACAATCATGCTATTCAAAATTCAACACCAGACATCACACTGGAACAGGCTGTTCCAGGGAGGTTGTTGATGCCCCCTCCCTGGAAGTGTTAAGGCCAGGTTGGATGGGTCCTTGAGCAACGTGGTCTAGTTGAAGAAGGCCCTTGTCCATAGCATGGAGGTTGGAACTAGATGATGTTTAAGTCCCTTCCAACCCGAGCCATTCTGTGATTCTGATTGCTTTGGGGGTTGCCTCTTTTTGCTTTTTAATATCCATCATAGTTGTTACCGATAAAGGTCTGCACATGTTACATAAGGTAGCACACAACTTCTGCTCCTGATTCAAGACTGATCATCCCTTTAGAAAAGGGCAGAGCATTATTCTGTAGATGCTACAAGGCAGGAGCCTCATACAGGTTACTAAGGATGATGTGCAGTATGTAACTCACTGTATACACCAGCGAGTATAAGCTTATTCACCTGGTGTAAGCTGTACCCCATGCAGTAACTCCACACAAACCCACCCTGGTTTCTCTCACAAATAAACACTGCTTTGCCCATGCTGCTGTTTTCGATTTCACACACATTTTTTCTTTCAAGTCTCTCCTTGAAATTAATCTTTTCCTCCATAATGGCTCAGATTTAAAGTGTCACAGACTCACAGAACCATAGAACTGTTGAGGTTGGAAGAGACCTTTGGGATCATCAAGTCCAGCCACTCGTCTAGAGCTCACAATTCCATCACTATTGCTAAGCTACTGCCACTAAACCACATCCCTCAGCACCACATCCACAACCTTTTAAATACCTCCAGGGATGGTGATTCCATCACCTCCCTGGGCCGTCTGTTTCAGTGCCTAAGAACCCTTTCTGGGAAGAAATTTTTCCTAATATCCAACCCAAAACTCCCTTGACTCAACTTTAAACTACTTCTTCTTGTCCTGTCAATTGCTGCACATGAAAAGAGACCAATCCCCAACCTCCTTGGAAGTAGTTGTAGAGAGTGATAAGGTCTCCTCTCAGCCTCCTCTTCTGAAAAATACCACAGTTTTAACTGGCAGATTTCACTAAAGAATCACAGAATATCTTTGGGCGGAAGAGACCTTCAAGATCACGCAGCCCAGCCTTGACCCAGCACTAAAGCACGTTTCTAAGCACCAGGTCCACATGCAGTTTAAACACCTCCAGGGATGGTGACTCCACCACTGCCCTTGTACTAAAAACCACCTTCATTATGCAATCTACTGCCTGTTGGTTCCTGATGCAACCCAGTTCCAGGTTAGTTTCCTTCCTTCACAATTCTTACAGCCAACATTTACTTCAGAATAACTGAGGACAACTCTCACAGACAGGAAAACAGGTGCATTTGGGAACTTAAAATCTGCTAAACATTTGGTATGCAACACAAACACTTTGTGCACTTGTCCTCCTTCATTTCATTCAAGACTTCCAAACATTCCATTTAATACCACTATATCCTTGCTAATGTTCCATTCCTATCAGGAGAGAACACGCTTTAATAAACCATTTAGAAGGCTGATAATCATGCTGCAGTTCACATTTTCAACTCTCTTTGGCAGAACTCAGTGGCAATTAGAACTGTACAATTTGCTCAGTCTATTTTAATACACTTTCCTCTCTTTCTCCTTTAAAGCACATTCCAAACTCACAGTTTGACAGTATCCCTGTCTGAAAGACACATTGCAATAACAAAATCCAAGGTCTTTCCTCACGTTTGTAACATACCAACTTGCTTCATGTTCTTCCCCATTCATATTTAGGGCAGCAGCAGGTTAGTTGTTTCATTTACAAAATCAGACATTTGGGGCTGCTACCACCCACTGAAATGGATTCTACTTGAAAAAGCAAAAATAACTTTGTTTTTATTATTTAATCAATCAATCAATCACCAAGACCAGAAATTTTTTCCTAATGTCTAATCTAAACCTCCCCTGGTGCAACCTGAGGCCACTCTCATCCCGTCACTTGCCACTTGGGAGAAGGGACCAATACCCACCTGGCTCCAACCTCCTTTCAGGAAGTCATAGAGCCAAAAGGTCTCTCCTCAGCCTCCTTTTCTCCAAGCTAAACAACCCCGTTTCCCTCAGCTCCTCCCCACAAAACCTGTTTTTCAGGCCCTTCACCAGCTTTGCCGCCTTTCTCTGGGCCCACTCCAACAATGTGTGTGCTGCAGAACCTACCTGAGAGCTTGAGTCCTCGTTCCCCAACCTGAGTGTTGTAACCATTTGGCATTCGAAGAATAGCCTCATGGATTCCTGCCAGCTTTGCCACCGCATGCACCTCTTCTGGAGTGGCGCCAATATTGCCGTAGAGCAGGTTGTAGTAGATAGTATTGTGGAAGAGAACAGCATCCTACAGGTAGGGAGAGATTAAGTTAGATGAGAAACCACGAACAAGAGTTAAAAAACTGTCCCAAATCTATGAAAGAAATAAGTACAGAACAGTTTATATTTTTCTATAAAGCCTGAAGGTAAAAGTATTTGGGGAAATTTCCCAAAAATGGGACTAATACATTTTGTGTCTTAAACGTACGTGTCACGGGTACTTTAACCACTTTGCTAACTCATTATGGGTAGTAATCAACTACAAAGCTAAATCACTTAAAGCTGGAGGCAGTTTCTCATGAAGAGGCTTAAACACATTTCAGAAATTGGATCTATATGATGATGCACATAAAAACATCTTATTTCCTGCAGGTGCAAGAAGCATGGCAACTTCCAGAGGAACGAGATGANTAAAATATTCCAATTAGCCTCTCAAACCAGCACACCATGTCAAAGGATTGGCCTCCATTAAAGCATAGTATCAAAATACAGGGAAGCACTGTTATGATGGACTGTTTGGAGAGAAAGAAACATGGTCTACCTGAGGTACAACTCCTATGGCTTTTCTCAGACTTTCCAAGCTGACATCTTGTATGTTCTGTCCAGCGACATAAATATTTCCTTTCTGAGGTTCATAGAAACGAAATAACAATCTCACAATTGTGCTCTTCCTGAAATTTCAAAGAATTGAAGCTCATGTTACATTGCTGGTTTGCCATTTACAGACGCCAAACAGAACTGATGCCACAAGCAAAAATAATGACAAGCGAAACAGAAGAAACACTTTTAAGAAACAGAATTCTGCATCATTGACTGGTTTATTTAGTCCATTTACCCACCCTGACCCACTACCTCCTACAATGGCCACTTTTTTTCCTGCAGGGACTTCAAAAGACACTCCAGCGAGGACTTTCTGCCCTTCAAGGTATTCAAAATGCACATTATCAAAGGCGATAGAAGCAGTCTGTGGTGTGATCTGCAGGGGTGGAGCCAGCTCTTTGTCCTATTAAAAGAAGAGCACCATTTTATCTGCTGCCCAGAAGGTATCTTAAGCCGTTCAACAAGATGAATTGTCCATTTCCTAGCCCAAAATAAAGGCAAAACAGACACTGCAGCTTGGATATGTTGAAAGTAATTATAACCCACAAGTGGAATAGGTTTGTTCATCCTCTTCCTCACAGAAGGTAAAAATTTCTCCTGTATACACTGCTTCATAACTTCTTTTGCAGTAATAAATTCTGCATCATTAATTACTAATAAAGTTTCCAGCACACGGCATGAATACTTAAATAAAACTACCTCAATACAAACACAGCTTCCGTGAAGCTACTTCTGCTGTCAATGAAAGGTTCTGCAAGAAAAAAAAGCAGCTGCTGTTGCACAAGCTGCACTTAAAGAGAAGGCAGAACAGCATCCTTACACAACATCTTTCCTGAAGAGAAACTAAAAGCAGGGTGAAATGGTGGCATCGCCAGAAAGCAGCCCCATGAAATCCCCAGATACTTTAGGAAAATAAGCTACTACTTACTTTAATTTTGGTATCTACACTGAGAAGTGTGAACAAGGTATTCATATCTATAAGTGCTTGTCTTGTCTCTCTGTATACTGTTCCCAGGAAGTTTAGGGGAAGAGAAAGCTGGAACAACAGTCCATTCACCATTACTAGATCTCCAACAGAAAGGCTGCCTTAAGACAAAACGGATGTGAGAGAATAAGGAGACTTGAAGGGTTGTCTTGTTAGGAAGCATCAAAAGGTTTAAAAATAATAATCAATCAAATTTGGTTGCTTTTATCCCATTTATAAACCCAGCTGTTTAAACAGTAAACAAAACGCATTCCCAGAAGATCAGATTTTATACAGGAAGGTGTCTGAAATGGCAATATTTGTGTGGGTTTCTCTTAAAAGATATTTTCCAGGTGCCATTATAAGACAAGCAACACATCAGGACAGTCACAGAAAACATTAGATTGTAAAGTTAACAGTTTCCAAGAAAGAAACATAGATGGGGTCTAAATCAGGTAGAAGGGAGAGAACTAATACATGAAAGCAAGAATCAGGAAACAGAATCTTAAATACAATTACAGACAATTCAAATGATGGAATTTGTCATTATCAAGAGAGAGGCCTTTCACGCTACGTACAGTAGAGTTGCTAAAACATACAGTGAGGACCTCTGGGCAGCTTAACATCAAGCAGGCTGATCAGGGGAACACTCAGGATGACACACTAGCTAAAGGTAAGTGCCAGGTCAGTTCAGCTGAAACGGGTCCACAAAGATGACTTAAAGCCATGTTTTCTATCATCCTGCTTAAAGGCTATCCTAAATTTTCTTAAGGACAGCCATAAACTGCACCTCCTGATTTATCCACTCACAGTTTAACTCTTCCCTGTCAGGGCATCTCTTTAAAAGAGCAAATGAGATTCAAAGACAACATATAAAGGTCTACACTTCGAACTCATCTGATACTAATAATGTTTAAAACATTATTTTTACTTTAATATCACATTGCTTTAGCTAAGCCTCATCCTCATGCTGCATTTATCTTCTGTATTTGAAGCCTGTACTGTGTATTCTGAAACAAGCAGGCTTCACTTTATGAAGTAAATTAGACAAATAGAGATTAAAATCTCATTTTAATAATGTGCCCTTATTAAGCTAAGGAAAGTGGGGAATAGTGGTAGTAAAACCACTGGAGACAAAGCACAGAAGTATATACACACTGGGGAAAAGTTCTGCATCTTGCCAACATGGGAAGGAAGAAGGGTAAAAAGAAAGGGTCTTTGTAGAAGGTCTACAGAAATATTTGTATTTACAGAAGTGCCTTTGATAATCTTTCACCACAAACTTCCCAAAGTGACACTTTCTTAGGATCTTTTGCTAACTGCTAAACATATAAAATATTTCTAATAAAATCATGCTAGATACTGCTGTGTATGTGTGACAGAATTATTAATACTCCAAGAAACAGAAATATCCCAAACTCTCAAAATGAACTATCACATGAATTGTAAGTTAATTAACACTTCTATTATCTATAATTAAGGTAAATGAGAGTCATTTTTAGCTTGTAGACAGATGAGTTACCTGCGACAATGCCCTGGCTGGCAAGCACCATGATGGCTGTTAAGCCAATGCTAAAGATAGCACTCTGTCCAAAGTTCAGGAGAGCTAAAGTAGAGGTAGTCTTCAGGGAAGCATTTTCATATATCCTCAAGAATTCATCATACCGTTGGGCTTCGTATTTTTCGTTGTTGAAATACTAAGATATACACAAAAATGGTAACTGTCACATTCCTAAACATCCTGGGCTGTGTAGGTATTTAACCAGTGATAAAATCTACTACAAACATACTGCACACACAGATAAGACACACAACCCCTAGTCAACACTTCTAATAGCTAAAGAGAAAAGATTAGTGTGAAGCCAAAAACATGAGTCAACTCCAGCAGGCTCTGCACTGAGAAAGGAGACACTCTGGAAATCCCTGCGTTGGCTATCTGTCTTGCAAAACTAACCTGATTAATGGCAAAACCAAACACCAGCTGCCAGTAGGTACTAAAAAGAAGAAAAAGTTACTGTCCTCTATACACCAGAACATCCTCGTTGCTGTGATGATGGCAAATTGTCTAGAACAAGACATTTCACACACAATGTCTACCTCTGGATCCTTCTTCACAGATAAATCCAGTGCTTATTTTTCTAGTTCTAGCTCTCCCAATTAAAAGCAGCACAAAATAAGCATAAGCCTGGAAAACCTCAAAGCTGTCCATATATTTTTTTTTTAACAGTAGTAGCAGAAGAATCAGTAGAATTTTGCTCTTTCATGGAACGTTGCAACAACCACACTAAGTAATGAAAACAGTGCACATGGCCATTTGAGAAGACACCATGTTGCAGGGTGCAGAAGACAATTTAGCAAACAAGTGAAGAGAAGCTTTTTCAGGACTCTAAGTTTACACCTTGCACAAACTAATGGTCAAGCTGATTCAATCATGAAAGAAACTTCTCGCTTTTTATTAGCGAATAGGTTTTTACAAGCCCCATTAATAACTTTCCTGCTACCCTGTCACTACCACGTAGTACTCTTCAAATGAATAATGTTTTAAAAACATGCTATTGCTCCACATACATAGCCTCTAAAAGATGAATCTTATGACTCACCTTCCTTAGGCTGACAGAAGTAAGACAAAGAGCCTAGTAGTAAAGATTGGTCTTACCTTCACAGTCTCGTAATTCAGTAGGGAGTCAATTGCAGCGTTACCAGCATCATTATCTGCTTTGTTCATTTCTATCCGAAACTTAGTCCTGTAAAATGAAGGTTTCACACAATCAAGAGCTCAGGCTGAGGCAACACTACATATCCTGAGCAATCTGAGGGCATCCTTACCTCCACTGCGTGACCCCTATTGTGAAGGCTGCATAGGCTCCCAGAGTTCCCAGAGTTACTAAAGCAAACTCTGCACCACATTTGTAATACTAGAATATTGAAAAGAGGAGGAAAAATAAAGTCACAATAATTTTCAAAACTTCACTGTTGCCTCAAAATTTTAACAACTTAGTCTAAACATAGAACTCTAAAGGTCTTTCCCAACACACTCCCTGTTCTGAACAGCGTAAAGCTAAATGCAGACACAAACTCAAAAAGGAAGGAGCAAGAAGGGCACAGAAAAAAAAGCTGGAGGAGATAACCAAGAGCAGGTGTGTATCTTAATACTGCAGTTATTTTTTGCCATTATAAAGCCTAAATGTTGCTGATGTTTGTGCTGTCATCACAAACAAATACTCGTTTGCATGTGTTTTTGGTGGATTTGGAAAGAAAGCTCAAGACTGCAGAAGAGGAAGCGAATGGCCTTGCAAAAGAATTTATGAAGCATTTGCTCTACTTCAGGGTCTATCAGGAGAGAAAAGGCATAAGGAGAAGAATTAAAGCATCAAGGCAGACTGGCTGACAGCCAGCTTGATCTGCAGCTTCCAAAGGCTGTAAAATTTAACCCAACAGGGGTTTTAATTCATTTTGTTACATTCAAATTTGATTAATTCCTTCTTAAAAAACCCAGTCAAACAATCAAAAAAAGAACAAGGGCTTTGCTTTTAATTTAGGTGAAGCCACATAATCAAGATTTAGATTTTAGAATATAAAGATCCAAAGATCCTGATTTCAAAGACAGTGAAGTGTGATTTATAAAACAAGAGTTTAAAATTGAGCTTGGTAATCTTAAAACCTACAAGGAGGAGAAGCCATTTTCCAAAAGATAATTTTCACTTTAAGTTCTGGATAGGAAATGACCAGCATTCAGAAGACAACCAATAATCGCTCCCTCCTCTATCCTCAACACACTAAGACAGAACATTCCTGGGCATTTATTCTCTGATTCCTAAGTATTCATCCAGATATATATGAAACTTGTGTGCACAGTTTACTTTACTGCTTTCTTTTTTTCATGACAATTCTTAAGAAAAATATTGAAAACTATCCACAGAGATAACACTGTTTGAAGACAGGAGTCAAATGTGGAAATAATTTCAAGTAAGCCAACTTAAAGTAACTAATATATGAAAATTATGGCCTGGTCTCCTTTACAGTTGCTGCTTTCAGAACCACGTTATAAAATCAATTATTATTAACACTCAGTAAACCTTGGTAAAAGAAATATCAATGTATTATTCTTAAATTCCACCCTGTGAACAGGCAGAATTCCCCTCCGTGAACTTACCAGAATTCCACTGACTAGAGCCACTTCAAACATCGTTGGCCCCAGGTTAAATACTAAAGCACTAAGAACAAAACTGATGCCTCTTGTTCCTCTGTCGATGGTTTTTGACAGAGCTCCAGTTTGCCTGCTTAGATGGAAGGCCAAATCCAGGTTATGAAGGTGCAGGAAAACATTCTTTGCTATCCTTCTGATTGAATTTTGAGCTACCTTCCCAAATACTGCATTTCTAGCTTCATTAAATAACGCTGCCCCAGCTCTTGAGATACCATCTGAAAAAAAGATGAAGAAGTTTACAAAGTGAAAATAATTAGATCTCCAACTTCCCTTCATGCATGAAATTACACTAGACTCATTCGTTATATATTTTCAACCTTTTTAGTTCAAAGGTAATCTATACTTAATTGGTCCAAACCTTTCTGCTATTTTTCATTTCTAAACCATTGTGCAGACATTCTAAATCAGTTTCTTTTGCAGCTGGTTCTAAGAAAGGGGGGGGAATTACAATCAAGACTCATTTCTGCAAGTATGATTTCATTTTTTAATTGGAATACCACAAGCAAGGTCACAGAACATTAGAAATAGACATAACACAAAAATGACTATGAAATAACCATCCTAGATGCCTGGGTCAGAAGTCTGCCATCCCACTCCCTTACAGCAGAACATCAACCCTTGTCAACATATTTGGGAATGCCACTTACAGCCAACAAGCACAGCAGTTGCCACTGTTGCCACTGTATTTGGTGCAGCCTCGAGATTGAGAATGTTTCCAGATATCTGGTTGAGGTTGTCTACTGCATATTTAAACATGAAGGGGACCAATATGTTCATGGCCTAAAAGCAGGAGCACACCTGTTAGTTCATATGTATTAAAACATTTAAATAGCATGCCTATTTTTTTCTGAAATCCTGTCCTGTTACATTAATTCTGAACCACTCCCTGCAGGTGGGATGGCTCTTTTGATTTCCAGCACAATATTCCCCATATTATTAAGCCTTTACTCCTGGGACTGCTGGGTTGGTTTCTGTCTCACACAGGCTCCTTTTAAATGTCGGTTTCTATCCTGAACAAATCATATGCTGCGAAGACACTTAAACTGAGGCTGAGCACACAGCACAGCAATGGCAAGACCAGGAAGTGAATCAAGCAGCAGATACCACACAATGCACACTCACAATGCCACCAAATGATGCTGTCCCTACAGTGGCTTGCTCTGGGAATACGCAGTAGGAAGAGCTACTGCTACAAAAGAAGTAAGTCACCTACATAAGTCAAGGGAGGGGCTTCTGCCCCTCTGCTCCTCTCTATTGATACCCCACCTGCAGTGCTGGGGCCAGCTCTGGAGTCCTCAGAACAGCAAAGACATGGACCTGTTGGAGTGGGGCCAGAGGAGGCCACAGCAATGACGGGAGGGCTGGAAGCCCTCTGCTGTGAAGCCAGGCTGAGAGAGCTGGAGTTGTTCAGCCTGGAGAAGAGAAGGCTCCAGGGAGATCTTCTGATGTCCTTTCAGGACTTAAAGATAGCTGATAAGGAAGAAGAGGACAGACCTTTGAGCAGGGCATGTTGTGACAGGACAAGAGTAATGGTTTAACCTGAAAAAGGAAGATTTTAAATTTTTTTAAAACTCTGGGAGCTGCAAGAGAAAGGATCGAGTTGCCCAGAGATGTGGTAGACATCCCATTCCTGGAACCATTCCAGGTCAGGTTGGTTGGAGCTCTGAGCTCCTTGCTCTAGTTGCAGATGTCCCTGCTGACTGCAGGGGTTTGGCCTAAATGAGTCTTAAAGGTCCCTCTCAACTTAAAGCATTCTATGAGTCTATGACCATGGTAACACTGAGTCAATTGGGATGTATTAAATCAAAGCTCTAGTGAAGCCAAAGAAGCTAATCCATCATTTGTCTCCTCTGACTATTAATATTTTCATATTTAAATGATGCTTTCCATTTGCAACATCACTAGAAACAGTAACTTAATGTCTACACAAACTCAAACATTTGGTACAGCAGCACAAGAGACTTTCCATACAGCCAACAGGACGCTACAAATTAGCAGTATGAGCTTTCCAACAAGATACTGAAGTCACGTCCACAACCTAACACATCACATGTCACCAGACGTATTCCTAAGAGCATCAAAACCCAAATGCATCTTCCCTAACCATGGTGTCTCCTCTGCATGCAAAAAGCAAGACAGCTGTTGATGTAAATGGAGCAAATTCAGCATGTTTTATTTGCACGACTCCAACACGAGAAAATATTGAAAAATCTCAAAAGAAAGCACAAAATTCTTAATCTTTATGTTCACTTGATACATCACTCATTCATACCAGTAAGTATTTACTGTCAAACTTCACAAAATTAATAGAATTAATTAGTTCAAATTGCTTCTGTGAAAATATAAATACAAGGAACAGAAGTTTTTAGCAGTTAGGATCTACAAACTTATAATCACAGCAGGTGATAAAATACTTTAGTCAGCTGACTTTGCTTAAAGTTGTTTTGTTGTGGTTTTGGGGTTTGGTTTTTTTTTTAATACCTGGAGAAAAAAAAATAATGAGATGACAAATTATGTTACATGTGAAGAAACAAAAAACTGAAACAGATTGACAAAGGTATTTCAGCTCTCTGCACCAAATGGTTTGTGTAGCCACTTAGATTTCAATTGTATTTAGGGATGTCTGTCAGAGCTGAAAGCTCAGTGAAAAAACTAAATTAACAAGATAAAACTAAGGTCTGAAGTGAAAAGAGTGGTGAAGTCTTTCAGAACGTCAGTCCAAATTCAAGCTGGAAGACAGACTTGTCGTAATTACAACGACTACTGAGGTTTGGAAATACTTCTTTTAACTTTAGCATTACAGGAAAATTTGTAAGTTAATTTTTTTCAACGTGTTCTGTTTATTTTTTTTTTAAACACTGTTGTAGGCAAAAGTTTTCAATGCAAATGAAGAAGGAATCAATATTCTTTTCTTTCCTTCTGTCTCTCCTCAATGAAATACACTAAGCAAGAAACAAAAGGCGTTTAAAAAATCCCTCCACCAAAAAACCCAAAAGCCTCCCCCTCAAAAAAAAAAGACCAGTGGGTCACACCAAAAGACTAAAAGAAAGACACAAAGGACTTTTAAAAAAAGACACACAAAAAACAACTTAGAAATTCTCACTATAGCATAATCTAGAAAAGTCCTGAGAGAAGAGAGATAATATGTGAGCATCTAGGTGAGACTATTACTGGTTAGTTTGTGAATGAAGAAAGAAAAGGGATGAAAGATCAGCTCCTGCTTCAAACACACTCTTCTGAGATGTATCCAATGCAAGCCTGAGAGTGGGTCAGCACCAGCTTCTCTTCTCATAGATCAGAACTGTGGAAATCTCCAGTAAAAAGACCCCAGGTGAGCATTATCTGCAGAAAGCCAACAGATACCATCAAAGCAACAGTAAACAAGAACATCTGATAACTCTAATTACACCCAGCAGATGATAGGTTGGTGCCATCAAATGTTTAAACCTTATGCATGAAGGTTTAAACCATCAAACCATCAATAAAGCCATCAAATGTTTAAACCTTATGCATGAAGCCCTACAAAAATCCAAGACTGCATTAACAGAGATTCTGAATCTTTACAATCCGGAAGTTCAAATCCCCCTCTCCCTTCCCCAGCATAATCAAGCACTCTCACTTTCCCTTCTATGTTAGAGAAACTCAGGTTTTGGGTGGTATTTTGTTCTTAATAAAGAGTAATAGCAGGAGAGTTGGATTAAATGATCCTCAAAGGTCCCTTCCAAGCCTCACCAGGCTGGGGTTCTGCGGATATGCCACGCGTGCTGCAATGATGACCAACCAGACAAAGAGCAGGTTTTCCTGAGAGACACTACTCAGTAGAAAATAAAAAGTATTGTAATGCAGATCGTCTTGATTTGCTGCAGATTCTCACAAATCCCTCTGAAGGGATTTCACTCTTCAGCAGACTATGCCACACCACAGGTAGTTTAGAAACAGAACTACAGATATATTTTAAAGTCCATTTAAAGAAAAGGGATGTATTCTTTAAACTGCAGCTCCCTGCTTGCAATTAATTTAACTGGTAACGGCCTACAAGTTTGCAGAAATGTTCTCTTCTGCATCAATATAATTCTACCCAATAGTTTTAAATGAAATTGAAAGCCTTGTCTCAGGTTGTAGCTGTTCTGACTCCTGGAGGGTAAAGCTCGAATAAGAACAAGGCAGCACGGACTGCATTTCATTAGCAATCAAGACTGTCTGCTTTCCAGTCATTTCAAAAAGAAAGTTAATCTGACAAAGTTTATAGCAAGAGAGATGAGAAGCCATTATTAGAAACAGGCCTTTACCAGCTCTAATTTAAGGCAATGAGATCACGTTCACATTAATGGAAACAAAATTTCAGCCTTCTACAGAAACTCACAGCTACCTGCAGCCCTGATTTGTTGGCACAGAGCTAAAAGCTTTAAGCACACCTAGGTATGCTGTGACAAGCCACCACATCTTATACAATGTATCTATATTCTCCCTCCTTTCTGAAAACTTGCTAACAAGTCCCATTAAAAGCACCCTTTTAAATATAAATTTGTACATCTTCCACTTGTAATTTTAAATGAAGAGCTCATCCTTGGCAAATTCATTTGCAAGCAAATACAGAACCCATGAAGCCATCCCAACTCAACTGCCCACATTTAACAGCACATTATACTATAAATGCATCGAGCTTAAATGAGGGTTTCGGTTTTTATTTTTTACATGACTGCACTGTTTTAAGATGATAACACATCATCATCTCTATTTCCTTCTGGGATTGCACACTTTTAAGGCAAACATACTTACCTTTCATTTTGCTCTTCCCAATATTTGTTGTTTAATAAAGAGGATGAATTAGTGACAGGTTGAGCCCAAATCAGATAAAACTGGTCTACAGTGAAATCCTCTTCTGTCAATAACTCAAGGAGAAACATTGACATGAAGAAGACTGAATTTATGTCTGGACCAATATAAACGTACACATCCAACAACTCCATTTGTGGCAATAGAAAATTCCATCCCTTGCAGAGGTAAGGCTGCTAAACAAACTATTAAAATGTGGTTCAAAAGAGGAAAGAAGCATCTGGCTCCATGCCTCTTTTGAATTTAAAGAGAACCTGAAATGTACTTTTCCCCAGTTAAGACAAAAAACAAGTCAAGCAACAATACTTTTCACCTGAAACTTCAGGTCTAATTATTTAACTCCATCCGAGTCCATAAAGGGCTCAAACATCAAGACCATGGGTAGATACTTAACTGATCATACAGGTAACATTATCTTTGCATGCAGATATAATCTGCAATACAGCACTTGTGTCTTGCCTCCTCAGCCAAATAATTTCTTCTCCTGAAACTTAAGAGACATAGCAGTCACTAGGAAAACACAGCCTGAAAGACTGCTCTGGCTCATGTGCTTGGTCTGTGATCAAGAGACCAAAAACCATTAAAGACTGGCAGAGGTGACAAATGATTTTGTCATACTGATGTGTTTAATCCAGCTTCTCAGAAGCCCAAGCACTTTTTTCTTCTTGTGCCACAGAAGAAAAAAAGGTAAGAAATAGAAAAGAAGGTTTTACTACACCTACCCCAGCAAGAGAACACAAAAGATGGGAGAGGGAATATGGAAAAAGCAGATACATAGAACCTGAAGAGGCTAATCTATGTGTCTGAAAACAGAGTTAATGCTTTCCGTACTCCTCTCACCTGTCTTCCTGTTGCATCTTTCAGATCACAGACATCTAGATAAGCTATAAATATTTAAGGTAAAAATTTAAAGCTTGTCACAGTACAACAAATCTTCCAAGAGGAAAAAAAAAAAAAAGACCTCAATAGCCCTAGAGCAGCCTCCACCCTGTCAGCTCCTAGTCATAAAAGCCATACAAACAGCCCACTTTGAAAGCTAACGATACTACCAGCGGTTATATGTAGACAGAAAGGAACCAAAAATCACAATAATTTGTTCAATGACAGTCAACTGGGCCCCACAAAAGCAGTCAAGACAGATTATAACTGTAGGCTCCTCAGTAGCTGCACACAAGCTGCCTTTTGTTTTGGAACCGAGTTTTACTCAACCAGAAGATTTAAAGAGACAAATTATTTCTCAAGCACCAGGACAAGGAGCTATGCTCTCCAGGGTTTTTGTGTTTTGTTGGCAAGCCAAATCAAAGCGAGTATGAACTCCTCATTTTTTTTCCTGTGGCTGAGGATTTCATAACCTACCTTTCCACTATGATTCCTCTGGAGTTTTCTTAGATTAAAACTAAAGCCATCCTACAGCCTTTGTCTCAGAGAATCACCATTTGGATTTTTTATAATAAATACAGAGGTGTAAAACCTCAGCAAGCACTTTTGCCAAACTCAGAAGAAATTGGCCAAAAGGCTTACAAAAGCATTTCTTCTAGGGGAAGGTGACTAGTAGCAGGCATCACAAACATACAGTTCCCCATGTGAAACCCCTATGAACAAGCAGCCTTTAGACAAAATCCATAATGAGGATTTAAATCCTTCAGATGCAGACGAGTTCATAGTGCACAAAGAAATTAGGCCAAGACTGCAGCGAGGAGAAAAGACATGCTGGCATTCTTGTGCTGACACAACTATACAGCAGAGAAACTTGAACAAACTGCTTGTGTGGTCTATAGAGTACATTGCAATTAACCTCACAAGCAGTCAGAACAAAAGGGTCCCAAATGGGATAATGAGGAAACTGCACAGGATTACACATGGTCTAGGCAAGCTACAGGTAAACTAATTTGTATTTCATTTTCCTGAGGACAAAGTGACCTTTTGTTTGCTCTGGAAGAAAAACAGATGTTCAGGGCGCAAAGATACGTCAGAATTACTATAGCTCTCTAAGAAGCTACTGCATGTCAGTCATGCCACAATAACTACATGCATTTTTAACGTGAGGAAAGTTAAGAAAATTTACGCCACAAAGGAAGAGAAGGTGCTCAGGTGATGAGGGGTAACTTGTTCAACTGGGTTTATTACAAAGGTTTGAGTTGTAACACAGCTTTGTTACAACAGAGAGCACAAAAAGAACATTAGCAAAGGCTAGCTAGAAGACATGGCTGATTGTTTTTCATCCCAGCCAGTTACATATTCTGTAGAGAGTTGTTGTGTGTTTTCCCATTGAAATCCTTGTTTGTCCAAACATGCTCACAAACATTTCTGCTTTAACAGGCATCTCCTAAAACCTGGGCAAAGCTCAAGAGGTTTTCTGCTCTGCTGATGGGAATCTCCTTTGGACATCAGGGCTTCCGGGCTGCCTTGTACAGAATCTGAAGTATGAAATTTAAGAGAACACTTAGGAGATCCAAACATCCAGTTACCTCTCCAAAGAGCAACTAAGTGTCTGATTTTCTAATCAGGGGAAACCTCTCTGTCCCAGTGCAAATGTAATAGCTTTCTATCACACCAAACACAGAGCTGCTTGGAAGAGTCATGCATGCCAGCCGTTAACTGTGTTTACATTACACCCTAGAAAGCTGCTTGAAACACTTACAGATTTCCTACAAGTACAATGCTGCCATTATGTAGGATTAGATTCTTTATTCACACTCTCCATCCTATTCATACAACCCTCCAAATTAGCAAAGTGAGGGTAGTGAAGAAGAGAAAGAGACAAAGAACAAAAACCCCAACCAAACACTTCAAACATTTCAAAATTGCCTTTGGAATATCACACACATTACTAAGAAGAGGCTTTAAAAAGAAGTGAGTTAGAAGAATTTTCATATCCACCTGGTAAATGAGGTGTTCTTAAGTATACAGCAGAAAACCTCAACAAACCAAGCTGATAATCAGTTAAATATTATGGTGAGGACAACTGCAGAATACACGAGACAAAATGCTCCTGGCACCTGCATTTTGAGCAGACAATTTCCCAGGTAGTTGTTAAGTCTAATGGAAAGCACTGCTGTATTTTGCACAGGCATCTAAAAAGCTAACTTGTAGAGACATGCCATATTCTGCCTATCATTACCTGTGTTATCAGCAACATCCTGAATGGCAGCACGACCCAAGATATCTATTGTAGGCAGTACCAGCTAGCACCTGATAGACTGCTCACGAGAAGGAGCTGTAGACTGTAAGATTGGCCTTTCCTCTTCAGCTCGAAGACATGAGAACATTTCTCCCCCAAGTACTCTTAACACCTACATAGCTTAAATTCGCCGCTTCTCCTTTTTCATAGCATGGCAATGCTGCTGAATGCTAACAAGTTGCTAGCACAACTAACTTAAGTGCTAAATTCATTGCTAAGTGCTACCTGCTTTAGCTCATCCCAGCACGATACTAACATTAGCTTTATGTTTGGTAAAAATTGCCACACTTGGAAGCAATCCAGTTGAGCCTTATGCCTAAATGAAATTTACTCCCCAGCATCTTCCATTCAAGTATTTCTTTTTTTCAAAAGCAAAAGATTTTTTCTTTTTTTGCATAACTTAGTATTTGCTCTTCTGAACTATTCCTACAAGGTTTGAACAAAATTTGAATTATATACTCTATTAATCTGTGGAAAGCAAGAGTATAAGAGATCCTTTCACACCACGAAGCAAAGGTAAGAGTAACCCTCCATTTCATAATCAAAAGACTACAGGAAAAATCATTTGAATGAAAGCACAGTTCAATATGAAAAAAAGACTCATACAGCTTTCACACCAGGGCACCAAAGGAGTTTCTGAAACAACAGAAATTCCACTGTCACCTCACAGAGAAGTATCAAGGAAAAACTGGAGCTCAAATCCCCTTTTCCACAGCACAGCAAGAGTTGTGAGTAGGTATCACCATACTGCTCAAACTCAGAGTTGAGAATAGGCACAGAGCTTTGAAGAAATCTTCTTTGACAGATACAGCACCACACAAGATCTGTAAGCAGCCTTTAACTCACATTTCCCATAACGTAGGATCTAAATGATTAATTAGCAAAGGAAAACCCTGGACTAAACTGATGTCAGCAACAGAAATTGCTCCAGAGGTTCCCTCCAACCCCTACTATTCTGTGATTCTGTGCAATTCTGTGAAATAGATTCTGGTCATTGTGATGGTAGCCAGGATGACAGGTCTGGAGAAGAGGTCTTATGAAGAGTGGTTGAGGGAAGTGGGGCTGTTCAGCCTTGAGCAAAGGAGGCTCAGGGAAGACCTTCTGACTCTCTACAACTCCCCAAAGGAAGGCTGTAGTAAGGTAGGGGTTGGCCTATTCTCCCAAGTAACAAGTGACAGGACAAGAGGAAATGGCTCCAAGTTGCACTAGGGGAGGTTTAGGTTACATATTAGAAGAAACTTCTTCACTCAAAGGGTTCTCAAACACTGGAATGGGCTCCTCAGGGAGCCCCATCCCTGCAAGTATTTAAAAGACAGACAGATGTGGTTTTGAGGTTCACAGTTTCTCACGAGACTTGGTAGTCAGATAAAGGTTTGATGACCTTAAAGGTCATTTCCAACCAAAACAAATCTACGATCATCGCCTCCTGAACCAGCCACACACATATTACATGCATACAGATCCCAGTAAAATTCCCAATTTATTATTTGTAATCCTGTATGCTCCTCATACAGCAGATATCTTAAGATTGTAAAAGCCCTTAAATAATAAAAAGTAAAATTATTCCCTGTAGGAACTCCAGACGAACAGTAAGTAGCACATACAATGAAGTGCCTGCTCTTACCTTTGCGCTCGCTAAGAACCCCAGAGATATGGCTACTCTGGCTCGCAGGTCTGGTCTGTCTTTGGGCCACACGTACGACAACATTGCTCTGATAATCTTTTTGGCATCTATCTCTTTCAGCTATTGCAAAGAACAGACAAAAGCATCACATATTAAAAACAGACCCCAAGGGGTAGAATATCAGTATAAATAAGAAGGAATTTTATACTTACTGTGATCACTTCTGTATTTTATTTGATAGGCAACAGACACCTGACTAGGGCTGCTTGCTAAAATTTCAAGTGGTAAGTTTTGAGGTTTCTATTCACTACACACTGTTAGAACAGATAGATTGTTCTTCATCCACATGGCCTCACGAGTGCAAGTACAGCTAGCAGTAAGTGGAATACAGAGACTGCCACAATTCACTGGAGCTGAAATACGTCACACAACAAATAAACTGACTCTCCTTTTTTAATCTTCTCAAGGACTGGAGATTTCTTCTCTGGAAGCAGTTTTAACACCGCACAGAAACAAGTGGAAGGGAAAATGTAAAACATAGTTAACGAAGGAACAAAAACTGAGGCAAGAAGGAAGTCTGAAAGGTCTGCAATAAATACAAGTAGTTTGGAGAACATTCAGTCAGTCACAATAGAATTTACTATTTTGTGTGTGCATATACACACACACTTGGAACTGAATATACATTTCTGGCCAGATAATTTGGTTGCAGCACTACAGATGTAAGCTGGAAAAGAGTCCAGCGGAGAGCCATGAGGATGACTGGGGGACTTGTGCCTCTCCCCTATGAAAAGAGACTGAGAAACTTGGGGCTGTTTAGTCTGGAGAGAGAAGACTGAGAGGAAATCTCATCAATGTATACAAATATCTGAGGAGTGGGTGCCAAGTGGATGGGGCCAATCTCTTTTTGTTGGTCAGCAGCAATCAGACAAGGAGCAATGGCTACAAATTGGAACATAGGTTTCACCTCAACATGATGAGAAACTGCTTTACAGTGAGGGTGACAGAGCATTGGAACAGGCTGCCCAATGAGGTTGTGGAGTCTCCTTCTCTGGAGACTTTCAAAAGCTGCCTGGATGTGTTCCTGAGCAAACTACTCTAGGCGATACTGCCTTGGCAGGGAGGTTTGGCTCAATGATCTCTGGAGGTCCCTTCCAACCTCTAAAGTTCTGTGATTTCTAGCAACCACTGTCACAGCTTTTTAGTCATAACCTTTGCAGAGAGGTGAGAAATACTCTCATTTTTCACATGTCTTTGAAGGCGTGCTTTCTGAACCCCAAAGCACAGTCCTTCAATGGGTGCTGAGTGAAGTTATGACTATCAGCAGCAAAGCTTTCTGGAAGCTCTGTTAAGGCCACTAATGTCACCACTTTATTTAAAAGAATGGCCCCTGAATTTGAGTCACCAGGCTTCACAAGACAGAAGATGTACATGGCCATGCATTAGCTTCACTGATTATGTCAATCTTTAATTAATTCATCTAACATTTCTTCAAATTCCCTCTCCAAACCTCAAATTTCACTCTAAAGATCACAATCCAATCATTAAGTCTTCCTCAGAAATATGAGGGGAGTTTATTTGGGTTTCTGAGGGTTTTTTTTGGGGGGGGGGTCATCTAGAGATTTTAATTTATTTTTTATCTGGAGGAGGTGTGAGTTTTCTGGTGGTTGTATTTTTCACAGGAATACAGGTTATTTTACAGATGGATAGATGTCTGTATCACTTACACTTCAGATCTATTCCACCAAACTCCTAAATATATTATCTGAAACCTAAACTATGCTACCCAATGAAGGATAACAGCACAAGTATCAACAACTCATTTTTCTGCCTTGGCTACCCCGAGGTGACCTTGAAAGACAGAAAGCTGAAGGGAGGGCAGCAAATAGCAGCTAATCTCTCAGTTTCAGTTTTTCAGATGCTATGTTATCATCTGTGTAATGTTTCCATGACTGTGCGAAGAATTGATTATTATTAAAATCAGTGGTCAGGGGGTGGTGGTGTGAGAATTAATAAACAATAATTAATTACCCCCTCCATCACGAGAAGTCAGTAGAAATTAGGAGTTTTACAATATATTTTAATGCTTTCCTCACTAGACTGTGCACTTCAAATGCTCCCTCCTTCACTTTGGAGGATAAAACAAATTAAAATAGAAATTCTCTGTTAAGGTCAGACTGCTGAGGCGACAGGGAAGCCAATCCTATAAACGTAAGCTCTTAAAAGCACCAGAAAATTCAACTCAGTGTTTCTAGTCATAGCTTCAAAGAAAACCAAAGGGTAAGAGATACTGCATTTTGTCAACAACTGCCAATGTACTGGAGCATTACATAGTGTAAGTACATTTCAAATGATGTTTAAAAATGGATATATTGAAGATCTGTAAGTGAAGAGGATGCAAAACTGTTTGTGTTGTGTCCCATTCATTCAGGAGATAGAGGTACCTGCTGCAGCATATACATGCATCTTTCTGTTTGAGTCAAGGATATGCATAAATAGCAGTTCAAACATTTGGAAAGCATCTTTGATCACCACTTACAGGTTAAAAGGGAGTTAAAAAACCAAGAAAAGGTATCACATTAACACAAAAAGTACCAGTGAAACCAGAGCATTCTAATTATATGTCGCTATTGGCTAGTCAGACTTTGCACAGAAGAAAGCTATTAAAAAAGAACAAAATACACTGGCTGCAAACAAGGAGTCTGCTTCTTCACAGCTCTGAACAGTGACAGAAGTAAATGTGTTCAGAAGAAAAGGCAAAAGGCAGCCAGTCATTTGCCAAAGGCCTTGAAAAAGAACAAGAACTATCAAAGGATATGCAAAATGTACACACATTACATCAAAGTTTACCATGAAATAAATGTTACTGTTGTACAGAAACATGAGTTGAAAATAGTTTAATATGCAAGTGGCAACATTAAGAATTAAAATGAGCAATCTCTTTAATGGACTCAGGCCCTTTTTGATTCTCTGTGGTACATAAAAAGGTTAAGAGACGCATTTATTTTACCTCCTTTTAAGTGGCAGTAATGTTTTGTATTTTCTTCCAAGGCCTATTTCTACAGGAATGACAGGAATGGAGGGAAAAGTATTATAAATCTAATATAGGAGGGAGCAAAGAGGAAAAGCCTTTTCTTTTCAAATGCACCATGTTCTTAAAACACACTACCACATTCTGAAGATTATTTGTAAAGGAGTGAGCAGTGACCATCTTCCTGTCCCTGCTTTACCTATCCCATCCAGGTTCTGAACCTTTTAAAAGAGGGGGAAAAAGAAAGTCATCATTTCTCTTCACATTGAGCATTGCAAAGCATTCAGTGGGCTGACCCTGTGACTTTATGGATAAAGCCTATGTCAGGATAATGAGCTATCAGAAGCATGATGGAAGAAAATGGTAGTTTGACTTGCATTTAAGCTGTCATTGCTGATGAAGAAAAAAAGACTCAGTTCTGGCTCCCTGTGTCTTCACTCACAAAGCTGTACCATCCTCTGTATTGTGCTAGCACAAGCTGTCTTACATCTGCACGAGGTTATTCTCCAAACCAGTGACAGTTTGCTTCCTTCCCTGCTTTTTCCTCTCTTTGCAGCACTCAATTGTACAGTCCCAAGCTATTTCTCATACCACCTCTGGAGTTCATGAAACAATTTGATGAGCTGAGTCAGTTTACGAAACTGGAAGAAAAAGCTTTTTCTTCAGTATTTGTTGCAGGGTTTGTCTCGGATAAATCTACAAATTCAGCAGCATGCAAGAAAGCATGGCTGGGAACACAACTCACTATTTTTTAAAAAGCAGGAGACATTTGGACTATTTCAGCCCATGACATGCAGCTTGCTACAAGTGAAAGCAGCAGTTCTTTGGGAAGGCATCCCCTGACCCCTCAATTGGACACATTCATTTGCATCTACATCACTCTACGCTAGCTCATTATCTGACCATAGAGGAAGTTATGTATCGAGCCACTAAGGTGAGGAAGAAGGAAAGATTCTTTTTCTTTCCTAGTTGAATTATTAGCTTCAGTAAATGACAAACCAGGACTTTAATTTTCCTTCCAAACTTTGGGGAAAAAGCAGTTAGCTTTCTGTCTTTGTACTACAGAAGGCAAGCAAACTAAATAGTGGTTGACTGAAACAATGATAGGGGAAGGGCTCCATCATGACTCTCGGTCTTTCCATAAGAAAGTAACAAACTGCCTGCTTAGCCACAAGTTTTTATTCCTGTCTATTCTGTGTACAAAACACTAACACACAACAACAACAAAAAATACCACACAAAAACCACAACTCCAAAGATGGCAAAGAAAAATTCTATTTTCGGTTGCAGTGCTCAGCACATCAGCCACTGGTGCAAGTAAAAATTATTTAGTGAAAAAGCAGATGTGTAAGCTTTTCCCCTAGTTCTGGTGAGATGAGGATAATGCACCCTTCTTCCTCTGTGTTTATACTTAGCATTCACTTCTGTAACCACTGAAGCTGCTGTAAATGCAGTAATTTAAAACATCAGCCCCAAAGTCAGTTCCCAGAATGAATGGGCTGATTTGTCAAAAAAATTCTGGACAGGAGAAAGGTGTCATATAGCTGACATGCACACCACCTGCAGTGCTCCTAAAAGCATAATCCTAGGGAAAAAAATTCTTACATGGTAAATGGACTGCCAATACTTTCACACACTGACTACAAGTACGTTTATCAGATTTCCTTCCCTTCATTTTTGCTGAGAACTTCATGGCTTTTGCACCCGTTTTTATTTTTGTTGTTGGTTATTTTTTTTTCATCTCATCTACAACTTGTTCTTGATGTTTTCTCCTGGACCACCCTTAAGAGCTGGTACTTGTTTAGTTAGACAACAGCCTTAACTGACAATGTGCTCTATTAACTACATGATAGCTCCATTTCTTGGAATCAAAAAGTCAGGGGATTGCCTTATGCAGGAATAGCTTCAAGAAATGAGCTAACACAGAATGCCACTGAAATATTTATATACTGCCTAACAGAATAAAAATTCTAGCTGGCATAAGAATCTCTGGCTAATATATTCTTAGTGAGTTTTCATGTCAGGGAGCATCCATTGTTCCTTAACATTACTAGCATTTGGGTAAACAGAACCCTCCATTTCCTTTCTGATCAGAGAAAATACTGAAAATTAAATTTTTGAGTGGGTGCAGTGCAGGGCAACAAAGATGGTAAAGGGTCTAGAGCACAAGTCTTGTGAGGAGAAGCTGAGGGAACTGGGGTTGTTCAGCCTGAAGAAAAGGAATCATAGAATGGTAAGGTTGGAAGGGACTTCAAGGATCATCTGGTTCCAACCCCCTGCCATAGGCAGGGACACCTCCCACTAGAGCAGGTTGCTCAAGGACTCATCCAACCTAGTCTTGAACATCCCTAGGGAGGGAGCATCCACAACCTCCCTGAGCAATCTGTTCCAGTGCCTCACCACCCTCACTGTAAAGAACTTCCTCCTGACATCCAGTCTAAATCTCCCCTCTGCCAGTTTAAACCCATTGCCCCTCGTCCTGTCATTACAAGCTGAGGGGGACCTTCTAGCTATCTCCTTCCCTCAAAGGAGGCTGAAGTGAGGTGGGTGTCAGGCTCTTCTCCAAGTAGGAAGTGACAGGACAAGAGAAAACAGCCTCAGTTTATGGCAGAGGAGGTTTATGCTAGATATTAGGAAAAATTTCTTCACCAAAACAGTTGTGAGGGACTGGACTGGGCTGCCCAGAAAGGTGGTTGAATCATCACCCTTAGAGGTATTTAAAAGCCATGCAGATGTGGTGCTGAGCGACATGGTTAACAATGGACTTGGTAGTGTTGGGTTAATGGTTGGACTCAATGATCTTAAAGGTCTTTTCCAATCATTGAAAAGAAATAATTAAAAAATCTAGCATAAGGCAGGCCAGTAATAAATGCTTTTTAATAAACCAGCTGAAGGACTTAAACACAGTTATTACAACCTTTTGGTGATTTAAGAGTTAGTAAGTCAACATTGACAACTAAACAGTAACCACTTCACTATTGCATTGACGTAATTGCCAGAACAGTTATTCACAAGTTATTTATTGGGGTCTTCAGCATTTTTTTGGGAGGAAAGAGAAGCAGCTGATCACATTTTTTTATTTAAAAAGCAACAGTAATTAAGCAGTATTTTTACCCCTTCCTTTGGATCTGTGTGAAGGCCTCCGCCCGCATGACCATGCCAACACATTCTCTTTTCTATCAGTCGCCAAGTTGGGAGGATCTGTGTGAAAATGAGAATTCAATTTGCAAGAATGTCAGGAAACATGAATGTAAAAGCCAAGAGAAAGAAGAACTACTGGTCTGTTTTCCCTCCTCCCTCATGTATCAGCTCGTTTTAATAAAAGGTATTAACTCTCTCTAAAAACCTTGCTTTGCTTAAGGAAACATTAGTGAGAAAAGGACTGTAAATCTAGCAGGATAGTAAAGAGAATATTCTGAGCAGCCACAAGACAAAGATAACAGAGCCCTAAATATTTCAGTTAAAAGGACACCTAAAAGCTGAAAAGTGGATTAAAGAACACAGAAAAGGAGTTTTGGAGACCCAGGTTACTGAGACACATTAATGCTTGAAGTGGAATGCACTTCAGCAATTATATTCATTCTATAGAATGGTAAGGTTGGAAGGAGACCTCAAGGATCATCTAGTTCCAACCCCCTGCCATAGGCTATGTATGTAAAGAGCAGCTTTACCCGGAGGGGAAATAAATTAATCCATTTCCCATCTCCCTTTCCTATCAGGATGAGAACTGTCTAAGGGTCATACAACAGATCCCCTGTTGCAATCCACCTACACATGCAGTCAGGAAAATAACCTGCTTTTGGAAAACAAATGTTCACCTCTCTTTCAATGTGGCTGAGATACCCTGCTCAAGAAACACAGAGGAAATTTCTATATTTCTTCATCACAGAATCTCAGCATGGTAGGGTTGGAAAGGGCCTCTGGAGATCATCCAGTCCAAACCTCTGACAAAGCAAGGACACCCACAGCAGCTTGCCCAGGATCACAATGTCCAGGTGGGTTTGGAATCTCTTCAGAGAAGACGACTCCACAATCTCCCTAAGCAGCCTGCTCCAGGGATCCAGCACCCTCACAGCAAAGCTGCTGCTCCTTATGCCCAGGTGGAACCTCCTAGTTTCCAGTTTGTGCCTGTTGCCTCTTTTCCTGTCACTGGACTCCACTGACAAGATCTGGCTCCATCCCCTTGTCCCATGCCCTTTAGCTATTGATAAGCAGTGAGATCCCTCTCCATGTGCTCTTCTCCACACTCAACAGCCCCAGGTCTCTCAGTCTCAGCACAGAGATGTTCCAGGCCCTTCAGCATATTTGCACCCTTTGCTGGACTTTCCTGTTCCTTTTGAACTGGGAAGCCCAGAACTGGACCCAGTACTCCAGATGTGGCGTCCCTATGGACTAAAACCTCCCTCAATTTTCTGGTCACAGTCTTCATAATGCACATATATGTACTAAAAAAGTCCCAAACCTCACTGCCACTAGGCATTTCTCCAAGTTCAATTTCCAAGGGCCTGCCAGGAACAGTAGACACGTTACAAGCTTTTCATAAAACAGTCTCAGTTTTGTTTGAAAAATTTCCTACCTGTTGACAATTTCTGGGCTCGAAACTAGTATAAGGTCAAGAATCTCATTTTATATACAAGGTTTGATAGCAGACCTTGGGGTTTCCCAAATCAAAATTTCTCTTTTCATATTTAATATATATATTAAAAAAAAAATATTTAAAACAATCTAAATACATTTCATGAAGTCTCAATGACTCTCAAAAGTCTGCTGAAGTCACTCCTATGAAAGGTTATTTTTTTCAAAGAAAACCAAACGACAAACAAAACAAGACAAATGTATTTCATAGCTTCCCTCGAGAAAAGTGTATTACCTAGAAATCACAGAATTGTCTTGGTTGGAAGAGATCTTTATGATCATAGAGCCTAACCATTAACCCAGCACTGCCAGATCACCACTAAACCGTGTCCCTCAGCACATCTACACAGTTTTTAGATCCCTCCAGGGACAAGGACTCCACCACTGCCCTGGGCAGTCTGGGCCAGGGCTTGGCAACACTTTCAGGAAAGAAATTCTTCCTAATGTCTAATGTAACCCTCCCCTGGCATTCATTACTGCTGTTAAGAACAACATACAATAATTTAAGAAGTTTCTATCTTCCACTCTCCCTCTGCATTCCTCACACTATGCCAATTACTCCATAAACAGAAAAAACTGCACCTCCCTTATGTTTACATTAATGTCAAGGCAAGCAGACCTCATAGGAATAAGAGCCTGACATCCTGGCACTCAGAATGAGAACAGATTTCCATAGTTTCTTGATATCCACAACCNGGCTGTGCTCCAGGCCTCTCACCAGCTTCATCATCCTTCTCTGGACACATTCCAGTACCTCAACATTTCTCTTGAATTTAGGGGCCCAGAACTGGATCTGCTCAAGGAAAACCTGCAGCTTTCCATGCATTGGTATTTTCTATGCCTGACAACAGGAATCAAGTGCCAAGTCACAAACTCTACATTTTAAAGAACCCTTCTTTATAAGTTACTATATTATCATTACTTCCTAGAGATTCTTGAGGACAATACAAAGTCCAAAGCTTCTTTTTAAAACTATCTCCTTTTCCAGAGGCAGAAACATAATTTGCTGCACTTCAAAACTGTAAATAGTAAAATTTCAAACCCCCCTGCAGACTAAACTAAAAGATGCTCCATGGGCTTGAGTTTCATCTATCCTGCAAATAGAAATAAAAACAATTTATACCCACCTCTGAAGCCTTTAATAATGGCCTTGAATGGTCTCCTCCCAGACTATGCCATGATTTTTGCTTGCAGATTGGTGCAATCTACAGAATAAAAAGGGAGGGGAAAAAAAGTAAAATGGAGTCATGCAGAACATGGACTTCAAATTCAGAGGATATTCAGCTAGTTTATGTAAACAAGTGTAACACGAAAACAAGACAGATGGCTTTTTTTTTCTTTTAACCACTGACCACAGAAAAGGAGAACTGGTGGGGAGCAGCTGTAAAATAAATTACATTCAAACATCAAATATGCTAAATGACAATGAAACTTTCCCTTCCCTGAATTCCCACTCCCTTTGGACTTCATTTCTTTTGTACTATGAAAGCCCAAAGTTTTCCCTTTCCTCTTGTTTTCATTTTCTCCCAGGTTGTCTCCTGACTTCTTTCAAATATCCTTTTGTTCTGGTTCTCATTATTACATGTTATTCTTATGCTTATAGGTTCTGCCATTTCCAATTTCTCCTAGCTCAGCTCATGCCACACTTGTCTCACAGACCAAAAGGCTAATCAAAGCTACAGCTCCTGACTGAGAAGCACTGGGACTATTGGAAATTAGAGCACAGCTGACTAAGAGTTTTAGGTAGGTAGGACACAAGACACTGAACATTCACATATTCATCAATGCATCTTTCGTAGTTATACCACAAATTTATTACTCAGCACCAATGAAGCCATGTCTTGAGTAGTATGTTCAGTTTTGGGGCTTTCATTACAAGAAAGGTATTGAGATGCTGGAGTGTGTCCAGAGAAGGGCAACAAAGCTGGTGAAGAGTCTAGAGCACAGGTCTTGTGAGTTGCAGCTGAGGGAACTGGAGCTGCTCAGCCTGGAGAAAGGAGGATCAGGGAAGACCTTCTGGCTCTCTACTACCACCTGAAAGGAGGTTAGAGCCAGATGGGTGTTGGTCTCTTCTCCCAAGGAACAAGCCACAGGAGAAGAAAAACCAGCCTCAAGTTGTGCCAAGGGAAGTTTAGGTTAGACACTAGGAAAAAAGTCTTTACTGGAAGGGTTCTCAAACAGAAGAACAAGCTCCCCAAAGAGGCAGTTGAATCCCCATCTCTGGAGGCATATAAAAGATGCAGAGATGTGGTGCTTCAGGGACATGGCTTAGCATCAGAGCTAGTATAATTAGATAATTGTTGAACTCAATGGTCTGAAAGGTCTTTTCCAACTGAAATGATCCTGTAATTCTATTCAATTTATACACATACAATAATAATAGAATTGTTTCAATTGGTAAAGAGCTCTAACATCATCAAGTCAAATTTGCAACCCAACACCACCATGGCCATTAAACCACGTCCTAAAGTCCCATGTCTACGCATTTTTCTAACATCACTATGGACAGTGACTCCACCACCTCCCTTGGCAGCCTGTTCAAATGCCTGATCACTCTTTCAGGAATGAAATTTTTCCTAATATCCCATCTAAACACTAGTAGGTATCAACTGTAGCATCCTTTATATGTTACACTGAAAGCACTTAATGTTCCAGAAGGGCTTCAAAGGATCATTTATTTTCCTTATCTGGCCTAGCTGGCACTATTTCCTGAGTGGCAAAACAGGGACCTCTCTTATGGTCAGCAGTGTTGGTGTCACATCATCTTTGACACATTCCATATTAAATCTTTTACTGTTCTGTTGTAATATTAACCACATACCTCACACTAGAAAAAAAAGAATCACTACCACAGAGCAAGAGAGAGCTTTTCATCAGCCTGAGGCAAAGGATAAATGTCAGATTTTTTAAAAAAGGAGAATTTGATCATAAAAAAGAGTATTTTTAACCTTGACAAACAGTAGCACTATCAGGTTTTATACTTTGCCTTAAACATTCCTTTGCTCTAAGACACACACCGTTAATAATTTAGTCAGTGACTTTAAAGACAATTAAGATCATTTCCCCCCCAAGTCACCATATGGGACCTGCTTATTTCAGACATTTTCATTGTATGACATTACCCAGACAAAGAGTAAACATTAGAATTACACTAAGTGGATCTAACTGTCCTAGGTGAACTGCCTTGATGTTTCCAAGAACTGGGTTGAAGGAAGGAGCTGCACTTCATCTTAGATACACTCATAACTTCATTGTTTCCACTCACCACAGAGGATTCCACGTAAGCTAAAATGCTCTCCATATGAGCAGTGAACATTTCATAGACTAGGATGTGAAGATGCCTGAGCGCATCCCAAATTACTGCAGATTACTGCTAGCATTGCCAAGGCATGGTTATTTTGGATAAAGTTCCCACCAACATGTTAGAGGAGGAGTAAGGACTCCTAGCAGTAATCACTATGGTGGCATTTGAGAAACACCTAGAAGCCAACACCCAATTAAGTCATACCACTAATCCAAAAGGCAGTGTTGTCTGATTCAGCCAAGGTGGTTACATCAACACAGCTCCACCAACCAGAGGCAGTATGGATTAAATCATAACAGTTTAGAATTTATAGGGGAGACAAAATCCAGAATATGTCCTACATTCACACCAATGAGACTGAGTTCCTGTCTCCTACAGCCTAGGACCACAGTTAGTATATTGAAAACCTCCACATCTTTACTCCAGCATTTACACCTCTTTAAACACACAATGCTTATAAAAGACTGTTAAGACATCATGCCAAAGGAAAGTTTCATAGAGTCACAGAATGTTTTCAATTGGAAGGGTCACCTAATCCAACACCACTGCAGTCAGCAGGGATGTCTGCAACTAGAACAGGTTGCTCACAGCCACAAACAACTTGACCTGCAGCAGTTCCAGGTATGGGGCAGCTACCACATCTTGGGACAAGCTGGGACAAGGTCTCACCACTCTCAGTGTAAAATAGTTCTTCCTTCTCTCTAGTCTCAATCTCCATCTTTTAGTTTAAACCATCACCCCTCATCCTGTCACAACAGGCCCTGCTAAAAAAGTCTGTCTCCAGCTTTCCGATCAGCCTCCTTTAAGTCTTGAAAGGCCACCAGAAAGTCTCCCTGGAGCCTTCTCTTCCCCAGGCTGAACAACCCCAACTCCCTCAGCCTGGACTTAACAGCAGAGGGCTTCCAACCCTCCCATCATTGCTGTGGCTCCTCTGGCCCCACTCCAACCAGTCCATATCTCTGCTGTGCTGAGGACTGTCTCAGGACTACAGGTCTCAGCAGCACAGAGGCGCAGAATCCCTCTCCTTCTCCACCTGCTGCCCATGCTGCTGGGGACGCAGTTCAGCAAGTTCAGGGGCTGATGAACCGCTGCTCGCAACTCTGCTTTAGATTCTCTTACAACACAGATGAAACTTTTCCTGAGCAGGACCATTCTCTCCTGCCTTCCTTTGCAAGAAAAAATAATCTTGAGTACTGTAAGAGCTGAAATCCAAGTATTTAACTCCTAAAGCATCATCTTGTTGTATATTCCTAGTACATGGGAGTACACAACAGATTCTCCAACAGTTAATTACAGTTCTACACTGCACTCATGGGACATCATAAAAGTATTTCACTAGCCTTAGTAGAGTTAGATAATGGTTGGAGTCTATGATCTTAAAGGTCTTTACCAATGAAAATGATTCTATGATTCTGTAATAGTTCATATCCTTTGACCCCAGAGTGCACAAAGTTCTTTTCTGACTGACATATGAGACAAACAATGTGACAGAAACAACTTCTGTTGAAACACCATCAGATCTCACCTCAATTACTCCATCAGATAGCCTACTCACTTGACTGAAGCTATAAACTGTCATGGGGTCAAGAGATGAATACAGCAAAAAGATGAAAAGATTTGCACAAGGTACACAGGAAAACCTGTTCCTATTTTCAGCCTTGAGCCTGAAAGACTGGGTGGAGGTTTCAATCCTCTTCCAAGCTTCTGCTAAACACCAAGTATCAGCAAAGAAATAATTAAACAAGGTGAACAATTTACTTCACCTCCAGCCATCACAGTATGAGTGGGACTGAAGCTTATCCTGACACATTCTGTGGACAGACTTGGGACTTCACTTCCCTCACTCAATAAAATGAAGACTACAAAGACAAGGCATACTTGAACCTTATTACAACAGAGAAAAGCAGCAGGTGATTGCTTTAAAGGAGCAAGAGCAATTCAAGATGATTCTTGAATTCAAGAAATTATACAGTGAACTTCAATTCTGGCATTTCCCAACTTTTAAATGCCTGACTCTGCACCATTATGTTCTTTTAATGTATTTTTGGATATGATTCTATATACTCTAAAAGATGAAACAGATGTCTAGTACTGATTGCACATAAAAGTCATATTGCTAAAGTGTCATGACTGTTGGTAGTGGTTTAAATACCATAAGTGCAAACAAACAACAGGGATTAAACACATTTACACAAGGTCAAATCCACAGTTAGGAGCTTCACTCTGGATTTACATGCTGTTCCAGACATCCTGCTCTGATCTAATGGGGATGGTTTTTCAAACTAACTGGTACAGAAAAGAAAACTGAAGCTAGGATTCAAGTATCTGTGCAGTATTTGAGTCCCACTGTTAATTTTGCTGAGTTTGCAGGGCAAGAAAATAAAAGATTAATAGAAAAGAGCAGAGGAAGATGAGACAAAAGGTAAAAATAGTTTGGTATAAATGTAGCCTAAACTGTAAGCAAATTGAACAATATAAATTTAAGTGGAGGTATGCTTAACAACGGCCAACATGCAATTGCTCTGTACACATACCCAGAGCAAACAAAACCAAAGTTAACAAAGATCCCTTAAGGAGTTTCCCCTGTAACATCTTACTAATATCCCCTCACATTCGGCTTGTTTTGGTAAAACAAATCTCCACGGCAGAATGGAAAACCCACACATCATCACAGCAGGCACCCCAATGTATAACCAGCACCTCCTGCTACTGCTTACCCTGTGTGTCCCCCCCATATTCTCCCAAATGACTTGCAGATCAATTTCCCATATTTCCATCTGTTCTACATCCTTGCAACAATTTTCAGTATTATTAGATGTCCATTTTATAGACAGACATATGGGATTGCTGACCTGCTCATTCAGCAATAATCCCTCCAGAAAGGCTGACTGAAAACTCAAGGAATTTTAAATTCTCCATTACAAAACATTTATCTGTCAGTAAAGACCACTGACTAATGGAGCCTGTCAATTACTAGCTGCCATGCATCAAGCTGCTCAACCACACTACTGAAGTCTAGAGAAGAGACTTTAGCTATGCACATGGGCATGTGAAATGATGTCTGGACAGTAAATATCACTGTAACTTCAGAGAACAGACCAGGCTTCAGGTTAA